>BLKM01008479.1:1521650-1712146 GCA_013340265.1 Coptotermes formosanus
ACCAACACCACCGCCGCCACCACCACCACCACCACCAGCACCACCACTACCACCACCACCACCACCGCCGCCACAACCACCACCACCACCACCACCACCACCACCACCACCACCACCACCACCACTACATATATCATAGTCGTGTACAGCATCCCCAGTATGGACCTTCACTTCCTAAGTAACCGTAATGCAAAACTAGTGGCGCTGTGCTGTTAGCAATTGTTTCTTGTTGCGCACGTCACCTCCACGGACTTCAGTTAATTTAATTATTCCAAACGAATTTATCAGCACAACGTTGCGTGATACGCTCCTCAGAAGTGTGCTGTATGTCTTTTTCTTTTTCATGGCTGGTTTCGTCTTCATTTTTCTTGCTGAAACACCATAAGGGTGTCTAACCGCAGCAATGCTCACTGTCCTGTCCATCACCACGCATCACGCTTATCATGCATAATTACACGAAGGCAACAATTAGTTCTAAAATCGTGAAGACGTTTCGTGTGTGTTCCGTGCCGCTGGATATACAGGTAGCTACGAGTAAGATACGCTGGCCGATGCGGCCTCTTGTGTATTAATTTGCGCGCCACGGAAGAGCGGTCGCGAATCAACAAGGGACCTACACCACGAGGCACAAGGGCTGCTTACAACTGTTCCGCGAATCAGATGGTCTGCTGTACTTACATATAACAGAGTGGTGTGGAATATCTGTATCAACTTTACGATGTACACGTGCTAATTAAAAATAGCCTAAGCACAAAAAAAAGAGCCTAGATGGAAGTGACAGAAGTTCTGACAGGAGATGGGGACCTAAGCCGGCTGATAAGGCCTTACAGCCCCAGAAATGGACACGAATTAAACATAATCCTGTAGTCAAATCCAGTATTATGGGTGGAGAAAACTTTTCTCGTGATCTAGTCTTTTCCTAGGCTCTAGGAAACAACTGATTACATAACTATCTGGTAAAGAACTCCAGGGTTGACAATAAGCCCGAATTTACTCTGTTAAATCCAAATCATCCGCTTCCCGCGTGGTCTAAGGCTTGGGTCTGCGCCCTCTCGCTTGCTGGGATTGCGGATTCGAATCCCGCCGGCAGCATGGATGTCTGTCTCTTGTGAGTGTTGTGTGTTGTCAGGTGGAGATCTCTGCGACGGGCCGATCACTCGTCCAGAGGAGTCCTACCGAGTGTGGTGTGTCTGAGTGTGATCGTAAAGCCTCGATAATGAGGAGGTCCTGGCCCATTGGGGCTGTTGCACCATGGAAAGAATTCAGATACTATCTCTATCAGCTGACTCCAGTTCTAGTCATGCAGTCTCACCTCTTTTGTGCTCTTCGAAATGGCATCACCTCTCGAAGATGTTTCCCCACAGAATTTACTTATGCGCTTCTTCTTTGCCAAAGCAAAGGTACACTTCAACATATTACAGCTACGGTCCTAGCAATACTAGGGTAGATAAATAAATTATGAAGTTCCTCGTTACGTAACATTCTCCACTCCACACATTACACAATATCTGGTGTGTACCAAACGAAGTAAATGTGTTTGTGAGTTGCACACAGTAAATATGTACGGGTACTGACTGGTACTATTAGCATTAATATTTGATACATTTGCTTTCAGATTCTACCTTCGATGATACATAATGCATAGCATTATTTTCGTCTACACTCTGCCCTTACACGTTGAGAAAGCATTATGGAGGGACTTGAGTGAACGCTGTTGATGCTACGATAATGAAAACAGTGAAATGGTATAGAAAGATTGAGTTTTTGGTTATTGGAAGCCGCTTCTGTCAAGTGCGACGACCATATCTTGTCAAATGGTAGGTAAATGTAAATGACTGTTTGTCAAGGATGTGGAAGGAACTGGTAGTAGTCTATTTTAAGACACTATCTCAATCACTGCCTGGCCGAATTGAGGAAACCTTCTAAGTAGCCGGTCCCCGGGACCGGACTCGAAACAGGACCTCCGAATGTGAAGAAAATACGATGACCACTGCACCGTATAATAGATGAAGTTTTGGGGGGAAAAAACACAGTGCAATCAGAATAGCTTTACCGTGCCTAGACTCAGCCTTAGTATCCCTGTTACAAGCGGCTTACCAAGTATACACAATCAGACAAGGCGACGACAGTGAGTAACAACTACTGTCTGACAGTTCTGTTTCAGTGCAAAGGGTTCCGACTGGAATCACGAAAAGCACGGCCGGGGCAGGCAGGGGAGCATACTGAACACAGGCTGTCACCCGTACCCCTGCGACAGCTCGTCCTGTACCAGTAACTAGTTACACGCTCGATTATCTGCACCCTGATTCCAGCCTAGCTGGACTTTTCTCTCCAACCTCACGTTCAGGCGGGTTCCGTGTGCATCTGGTCTCCCACACTCATACACCGCATACTGGACCACTTACTGGCGCACGGTTACAAAATGGATAAAGCAGTATCTTCAGCTCTCTGTCCCGAACCCCCCTCCCAAGACAGAATTCTCAAGTAACTTTCCTTCCTACTTTTACGTCCGGGCAGGTGTAAGACTTGTACGAAATCCGTGCGGGTGAACAACGTCAGCACTTGACCGCTCAACATACGCTATTACTGTGTGCGACTGAAACCACGCGACCTCGTCGATCAGAAACGTCATCCACTACGATGAATTTTATTTAAACGCACGTTCTTCTGTTGGTATAATACCATGGTAACGTTCCCAACTAGTATTCACCACTGCAAACCAAAAAGCTGTGAGCTCGCCCTGCCCAGTGAGGGCAGGATACATTCAAACTGTACATGTGCTTCATCTCAAGCATCAAACGTACACGGGTACGTAACAGACAAAACTGTCCCCGTGCGCTCAATGAAGGCATATCAAGTGTAAGCACAGATCCACGCATTCTTAATTTCGGCTAGTAAACTGGGCGAGGCATCGGCTTCGCACCCCGGCTGCCTTATTCCCGGGGGAAAAAACAGCCGGTACCCATTGAACGGGTGGCTGGATGAAACACAGAGGTGGTCTGAATGTTTTGGAGAAGAGAAAAGCCGCCCGCCCTGCCAAGAATGGAACCACGATGCGTCGGTCGTCCAGTCCGTAGCCTAGTCAATTTGCCAACTACGCTACCCCAGCTACGGAGAAGGGATACGAGTTTTGGAACATGGAATGTAAGGAGCATGTATAGGTCAGGGTCACTTATGACAGTGGCCAGGGAATTGGCTAAGTACAAATTAGATTTAGTGGGTGTACAGGAGGTTAGGTAGGACAAAGAAGGGACCGTAAGAGCCAGGGAGTATACTTTTTCTGTGGCAAAGGGCAGGAAAATCATCAATTGGGAACAGGTTTTTTGTACACCAGAGAATAGTATCAGCAATCAAGAGAGTGGAGTTCGTTAGTGATAGGATATCATACATAGTGCTGAGGGGCCGCTGCTGTAATATCATTGTTCTGAATGAGCATGCACCAACGGAAGAGAAGGGTGATGATTCGAAGGACAGCTTCTATGAGCAATTTGAAGGGGTTTTCATCATTTTCCTAACTACCATATGAAAATTCTGTTACGAGATTTTCATGCAAAAGTGGGGAGAGAGGATACTTTCAAACCGAATATTGGGAATGAGATAGTAATGACAATGGTGTTAGAGTAGTAAATTTTTCCACTTCAAATAATCTAGTTGCTAACAGCACAATGCTCCCGCACCGAAACATTCATAAATACGCCTGGACCTCTCCTGATGGGAAGACTCATAATCAGATCTATCACATATTGATAGATAGGAGACGGCATTCGAGTATACTCGATGTGCGATCTTTCAGGGAGGCTGACTGTGATACTGATCGCTATCTGGTGGTGGCAAAAGTTAGGGAACGACTGGCAGTAAGTAAACAAGCAGCACAGAAGTTTAATGTGGAGAGATTTAATCTCAAGAAGCTAAGTGAACTAGAGGTTAGGAAACAGTATCAGCTTAAGATCTCAAACAGGTGTGCAGCTTTCGAAAACTTAAATGTCAGTGAGGACATAAATAGGGCTTGGGAAAACATTAAAGACAATATAAAAATCTCAGCTCAAGAGAGTCTAGGTCTGCATGAACGGAAGCAGCATAAACCATGGTTTGATGCAGAATGTGCAAAATTTTTAGATAAAAGGAAGCAGGCTAAAATTCAATGGTTAGAGAATCCAAACCAAAGAAATGGAGATAATCTGCGCTACGTAAGACGTGAAGCTAGTAAACACTTCAGGAACAAAAAGAAGGAACATCCGAAAGCTAAAATTAATGAACTTGAAACAAACAGTAAGAACAAGATCAGAGACTTGTACAGGGGTATCAATGACTTTAAAAGGGGGTACCAGCCTAAAACTAATGTAGTAAAGGATGAGAAGGGTGACCTGGTTGCAGACTCCCACAGTATTTTGGCTGGGTGGAGGAATCATTTCTCCTAGCTGTTGAATATACACAGGGTTAATGATGTTAGGCAGGCTGAAGTACATACGGCAGAGCCACTAGTGCCTGAGCCCAGTGACTTTGAGGTTGAGATGGCTATTGAAAAGCTAAAAAGACACAAATCACCAGGTACTGATCAGATTCCAGCAGATTTGATTAAAGCAGGGGGAGGATAATTCGGCCTGAGATCCATAAACTTATTATTTCTATTTGGAATAAGGAGGAATTGCCCGAGGCATGGAAGGAGTCAGTCACTGTGCCTATTTATAAGAAGGGCGATAAAACAGACTGTAGTAACTATCCAGGCATATCAATTTTGTCAACTACGTACAAAATTCTATCCAACAGTCTTTTGTCAAGGTTAACTCCATATGCAGAGGAAATTATTGGGGATCATCAGTGTGGATTTCGACGTAACAGGTCAACTACTGATCATATATTCAGCATTCGTCAAATACTTGAGAAAAAATGGGAATACAATGAGGCAGTGCATCAGCTATTTATAGACTTCAAGAAAGCCTATGATTCAGTGAGAAGGGAGGTCTTGTATAATGTTCTCATTGAGTTTGGTATCCCCATGAAACTAGTAAGGTTAATAAAAATGTGTCTAAGTGAAACCTATAGCAGAGTTCGGGTAGGCAAACATCTGTCTGACACGTTTCCTATTACGAATGCCTTGAAACAAGGAGCTGGTCTGTCGCCATTGCGTTTCAACTTTGCTTTAGAATATGCCATTAGGAGGGTTCAGGCAAACCAGAAGGGCTTGAAATTGAATGGTACACACCAGCTTCTGGTTTATGCTGATGATGTTAATATATTGGGCGGAAGCATACACAGTATAAAGAAAAATGCAAAAGATTTAGTGATTGCTAGGAAGGAGATTGGTCTAGAAGTAAATGCTGAGAAAACTAAGTACATGGTCATTTCTCGAAATCAGAATACAGGACACAGTCACAACATAACGATAGATAATAAATCCTTTGAAAGGGTGGAAGAATTCAAATATTTGGGAGCAACCCTAACGAATCGAAACTCCATTCATGAATAAATTAAGAGCAGACTGAGGCCGGGGAATGCTTGCTATCATTCGGTGCAGAATCTTTTGTCTTCCAGGTTGCTATCCAAAAACACAAATATTAGTGTGTACAGAACTATAATTTTACCTGTTGTTTTGTATGGGTGTCAAACTTGGTCTCTCACACTGAGGGAGGAACAAAGACTGAGGGTGTTCGAGAATAGGGTGCTGAGGAGGATATTTGGGCCTAAGAAGGACGAAGCGACAGGGGAGTGGAGAAGACTACATAACGAGGAACTGAATGACCTGTACTCGTACTTATCACCACATATGATTCGGGTAATCAAATCTAGAAGAATGAGATGGGCGGGGCACGTAGCACGTATGGGGAGGGGACAGGTGCATACAGGATTTTGGTGGGGAGACCTGAGGGAAGGCGACCACTTGGGAAACCCAGGCGTAGATGGGAGGATAATATTAAAATGGATCTTCAAGAAGCGGGATGGGGCATGGACTGGATTGAGCTGGCTCAGGATAGGAGCAGGTGGCGGGCTCTTGTGAATGCGGTAATGAACCTCCGGGTTCCATAAAATGCGGGGAGTTCCTCGTCTGGCTGAGAAACTGTTAGCTTCTCAAGAAGGCCTATGCTCCATGGAGTTAGTTAGTTGGTTAACATGTCCATCACAGTGTAATGCTCGCACCGAATACAAACAGATACGTCTGCAGAGCTCACGCAAACGAAAATTTACTTTCAGTTCCCATTTAATCACCTCTCATGCATAAAAACTATTACAGAAGGTCACACGGATCAGAAATTGCGGACTAAAGTGTCAGACCGTACAGCCTGTGCGTATCATGAAGAGGATTAAATCCACCAAGAAACAATTTATGGATAACGGCACAACAGCGCTGGAGTATTTCTGTGATAAAATTGATATGCGAACTTCGTAGCAGTCCTCTTTGCCCGCGCTTTTGTTACGTTGTTCTGGGTGTTCACTGTCACAATTGGATATTGTTACAGGTGAAAGGAAACTCAAATTAACCACGGTAAAAAAAGCAAGCAAAAATTACAGAACAAAAGATCGAAATGCGTTTGTTTTACAGCTTAACGCTTTCCAGTAGAACGGATGAAACTGACGGGCTTAGCGCCAGTGTTTATATAAAGAAGAGACGGTCAGTACAGTGGCTCTCATAAAAGTTACCCGTCTTTAACAAAACATTAATACCATTATCCGAAGACGATGTGAGTACACACAATTTCCAATCGAAAAACCCACACCGCCTGCCGCCAAACTGATACATACACAACGGATTAATTTTCACTGCTGAATAACTTACGGTTCATCACAAAAGTCCTCCCTCGAAAAATAGAACGCAACCGATTTCGCATTTTCACTATGTACGAAGTCATGTTTCCTACTGAATACAGGCATCGATGGTGCTGGGGAATCGCTGACAAGCCAACAAGCTTCCAGTGCTAAGTGTAGCATACTGCGCCTGAACAAACGCCACACAACATCATACGAAAGCCCAGCACCACATGCATTCAAGTGCTGCGATGTACACAACCCTCATTTTATCTCACAACTACCGTCTGTCACTTGCTACCGCTAATTTACCGCGCTCCTCGGCTGTCTGCTGAGTCGGCAACGTTAATACAACAAACGAGCAGACGGGGTAATTGTCACACAAAATAATGAAGCTAGCAAGAACTATACATTAGATGCTTCAATAGTAATGTCTGCGCATACTTTACGCTACGATATAGCCTATTCCAATGAAAATGGATTTGTTGTCAGCACTTAGCATCCCCAACTTCAGTATGATCAGACCGCATCCACTGCCTTCCACATTCTTGCCCTTCATCACTGACAATCGCTCTGCCACTCGACGATAGGCTATATAAACTACGCAGATGAGATACGGAGAACCACACTGCATGGCAGAACCATCTAATTTTTCATATTAGGATGATATAACACACTATGAGTGACTAATGGAATATGAAGCAGCAGTTCGAGCGTGCGCTGTGCTTTGCTCATACATGCCTTAAAGGGCCTGTATACGGTATGATTTGGACTACTGAAAATACAAACACAAAATAATTTCAAAGGTTTCGAAAAAATCGTCTGAAAATTATAAAAAAATTCAGTTTGGGTAACTCCATCTCATTTCCTGCAACTAAACTATTTCAGCCTTATTCAGGTCACATTTCAACGGGCTAATTCCTCGTATCTTAATTAACCCTTTAAAGACGAAGCGTGTCTGTTTTATATAAGGACTCAGTGCGTACCGCGCTGTAAACACTCTCCACTTCGGTTATAAAAACCAGTCTCTTAATGTTTTATAAGGCAAACGTTGCTGTTTGTTCTGAGATCCGTACAAAACACATAAACTCAATGTGGGCACCACGCAGAATTTTTTAATGTTAAACCTGGTGGTATGTAAAGTTACCGCTAGGCTTTAAAAGGTTAAACAGCATGGCCACGGGATCGTCCATGCCAGTTTTATCCTGTCATACGTGTAGTATCTCATACGTAAAGCGTTAGAACAAATTACAGCACACAAGTACGCTTGCTGCTTTAAAGCAATGATTTACTCCGGGCTCCAAACCGATTTGAGAGTGTGTCAACTTCCGATACTGACCAGACTGTTGTCATCTGATACTTACTCAATACACGTTAAACATACTTCTGCCATTCATACGTTAGTGCTAATTTCACACGTAACTGAGTTAAGATATACGATCACTTCACAGTCACTAGAAACTACTTTGCTAGCATACGAATCATGACAGAGGTTAGACGGCGTCTTCCACCAGCACCTCCACCCACTAATAGATCATTACAGATACTTGCGTGTTGCAGCCGCAGTAGGGGCAGAAACTCGGCGTGCTACGTTTATAAAAAACCAGGGGAAATAAGATATGCTTGTTTTTTCATCCGCGATTATGTTAAGCACATAGTTCTTACAGGAGATTCCTTGTTCTAAGGCAGCGTCTGACAACACTGTTCACACATAGGCATATAATTACGTGGTTCAGTGAAGGTTGGTATTTAACTGCGCAACCAATTAAGTGGCAGTCCGTACAGGCGTCTCGTAACACACAAGACTTTTCTTTTACGTAAGGTTGTCTATCAAGGTATGACGAGCCCCTCAAAGAAATTTTGGAGTCTCCTACATATACTACAAACCCTGATAAAAATGCATCAAGAAGGAATGTTTACGGAGATCTGCTGGGACACTATAAAGCAATTATGCGTCACATATAACAAAAGAAGTCTACCTTACCAAGTGCGCCTTTTCTGCTGCACGCGATTGTACGAGACACAAAGAGAAGGGGAGGGACTGGGCGGGGGGGGGGGGCGGAGGGGGAGGGGCGCAAACTCTTGAATTATTTAATCCTGCGCGCTTAACGCTTGGCTAGGTTACTGACTAATTACGGCGCCCGTGAATGTTTCACGAGGTGCTAACAGTTATGGAACCCCTTCCCTTCTCGCTACTCAAACCCGCGACCATCATAATGCTCTGCGTGCCTCCATAACGGGGCTTCAGTGTAACAGTGAAACATGTCAACAGCAAAAACACAAACACACACTTATTGACTTACACATTTATTCCCCACTCGGTGGTTCGATCTGCAGTGCAAATCACAGTTAACGCCTTCCACTTATATGCAGTGTATTTCACACCTTCCGAGTCCATGCAACCAACATTACGATAGCTGAACCCGAATATACAACACCGCTAATACCAAAACCTGCTACCGAACATAACACGCAGCTAATCCCACCCAACTAGCACTCTCTCCCTAAGTTTCATCTTAATGTTATTCCATCTCTTTCTTGGTCTTCAAAGTAGACGTTTTCTAAGAACGATCTCGCCGAAATTTTCGGTACATTCGTTGTGTCCACTCTGACACTTACACAGGCAAAAAATAAAGACACAAGGACGCCGAAAACATCTTTAAATACCTTGAATACCTTGTGACAGACGGATGTGACGTACATAAGTGCAACAGCAATACTAGCAGATAATTTTACTGTGGTAACTAGACGCATACTGAAGCCACTTTGAAACCACCTGAATACCCTCGTCCCCCAGGTTGGGGTTTGGGGTGTGAGGCTAAAAACTCCACTTCCGTAGAAAAAATCATTGTTTAGGAGCCCGATAATGGACGCCGGACTGATAATATTGGTAAAAGACCAAAGAAATGGTCGTAAGATGTTGAAGAGGAACTACGGGAGATGAAGGTTAAAATACGGCAACAGAAGGCAGTGGCCAGAGAAGAACGGGTGTCTGTAATTAAGGATGTATTAAACACTGGGATGTATTATTTAGTTACTGTGATACGAAAAATGTAAACAGTTATAACCCGTTATTTTGTGTCGCAGGAGGCAAATGTTTTATATTACTAAATATAAAGTATTTATTCTTCAGACGAGTTTTTTTAAAGACTAAAAAATATCTTCTACTTAATGCCTTACATAAACCGTGCACTTAATGTGTACAGTCTCTACGTCTTCCCTCCAATAAAGTTTTCCGCATATTAAGGTTGACAGACAGGACACTGGTTCAGCCAGTAGAAGAGTTCGATTTCTTTATAAATACGGATCCTTCATCCTGCATATATTAACACTTCAGTTTCCACCAATGATAAGCCCACGTTTTGAGTTACGTTGTTCTTAATGAACCCATCTGTAGTCAATTATTTGTTAAAATAAGGCAAAGCAGTCCCATTACAGGCCTGGACAGGCCCTCAGTTTTCCAGGGGGTTGAGGCTCCCAGAAGACCAGACAATCGGCACACGAAATTGGTAAGGTTGTCAGCCCTACGCACCGGCCGTCTCTCAAATGGCTGGACAGCGAAGGTGTAAGCAATTTAAGTGCACAAATATTAACAGTAGAAGTATAAAAGGTTTTTAAAACTTTTTTACAGAACTAAGCTTGCTTCGTGTAGTCAGTTGTCGTACTGTGTTTATAAATATTGCGAAGGTAATGTCTGATTGTGCATCCACACATCAGAACGTGTTCTTAAACCGTGATTATAATATCCGTATCTCGAGATGACTGAATGTGAAGTACGTTACGTTATCGGCGTGAAGACAATTTATTGGACTTACAGTTCAAAATGAACCGAAACATGTGGGAGAGAGTGCAATATAAACAGCAGCATGTGTGACACCAACTAAGTGTATTTAGTTTGTCTTTAATTGACACTATATATATATATATATATATATATATATATATATATATATATATATAGTCCTCTAATGGCGAGGTCTTCAGACCGAGTTTTAAGAAGTGCGAAACTGGTTTCTGCAATAATAGGCGATGGACGGGGCAGCAGACACACAGACCCAGCCCATCCAGACGGTTGCAAAAGAGGAACACCAGCATCATATCACCCCATCCGCCATTTCACGCCGAACCTCTGTCTGTGGAAATAGTGTAAATAATTCCGGTAACCAAACAGTCTCCCTTCAAACTGTGTTTAGCACAGCACAGTCATACTGCCGGGCTTTCTATTTTAGGTCATGCACCAATGAAATTTAGCCCTCTACGGACAGACAGCAGGCGGGCATAATGTGGAGTATTCCGGAAGAGAAGGTTCGCTTCCCCGGTCCACATCCGCAACTATTCCCATGTGGCGGCGTTTTGTCGTCCATATGACGATACGTGAATAATAATTCATAACGGCAAATATGTTTATGCACCGCGCGGAGAAATGCGGACTGCCTATTCGGAAATATATCTGGCACTTAGGGGATTCACTGAAAATGAATTAGCAAAGAGACGTGCGCCCACACTCAGGCAAGTACACACATTTCAAGTGACATTTCAGACAGATAACCTGCACACAACATTTGCCTTGGCGGCCATTTACTACAGACACACACACACACACACACACACACACACACACACACACACACACACACACACACGCATGCATATATATTTATTTATACAGACCGATAAGTGTAACCCAAAGGCCAAGCTTTGCACAGCTTACGACGCTGCAGGGCTTATATTACACTAGGCAGAGGTATAAGGTCACCCCATGACATGCCTATGCAGGCGCAGAGGGGAGGCGAAGATATTGCTGCCATCCATTTGCAACCCGGCACTACAAGGCGATGGGTGGTCAGCACCACGCTTCGGCCACTCTATCTCCGGGAAAGAGCCGGTATCCACTGAACAGCATTATACTATGCCGCAACAACGTCTTCCCCAGTCTTTTTAACTCTTTAAAGAAGAAACGCGTGTTTTATATAAGAACTCAATGCGCACCGCGCAGTAAACACTCTATACCTTTGTTATAGAAAATATCTGTTAATACTGTATCAGGCAAAAGTCGCAGTTTGTTCTTAGATCAGTACAAAACACATAAACGCAATTTGAGCACCATGTAGAATTTTTGAATGTTAAACCTGGTGGTACGCATAGCAACCGCAATGGCATACGAAAGGCACACCTCGACTCGTAATTCGACGCCAAATAACCGCTACAGCTGATGCTGCTCATTTAAAGCGACCCATCCATCACGCTGTGCTTCGAGTACGAGGATAAACATATCCTTCACTGAATGCAGTAGTGGTACATTTTAAAAAGTGTCCATTTGGAGTTGTGCTACTATTGCTTTCAGTGAACGGTATAATCCCAACTTCCTGTAAAATATAATCGTCATCCATTACCTCGATTGTAACGGATCAAAATGAACAGACTGCTCATAAAAAAAAAATTCTCTTATCTGCCTTCTACAAAGTCTACGATATAACTGACATCTACATACACCCTATTACCTTTGAATATAAAATGGTTAATTCATTCACTGAATGCAATAGTGGCACAACTCCAAATTGGCAATTTTTGAATTGTGCCACTACTGCATTCAGTGAGCGATATGGCAGTACAGACCAATGTGTCTCTCGCGATTTGCAAGGACCGTAAAGAAACAAACAAACCTGCACGTGTATGATGACGTCACTGCTTTGTGCATAAGGCCTTTGACACACGCAGCCACCTCGGTCGCACAATCAGAAGCGTATAATTAGCCTTTTAAAGCCTAGCGGTAATTTTACGTACCACTAAGTGTAACATTCAAACATTCTACACGGTGTCCACACTACGTTTATGTATTTTGCGTGAATCTCAGAACAAACAGTAACTTTTGCCTTATACAACAGTAGCAGATCGGTTTTTATAACCGTGGTGGAGAGTGTTTGCAGCAAGGTACGCACTGAGTCCTTATATAAAACAGACACGCTTCGTCTTTAAAGTGTTAAAATTATACGGAATCTTTCACACTGTGTGACGGCAGCGACTAATTTTGCGAATCTTAGGCTAAGCGATTTGCACATGTTGCACGCTGGCGACATGTGCAAATCGTCTTAACAGAACTGCACCGTTTCTAGTGGGGTGTTCTTTCAGGCACGTGGTGTTACAATAAAGGTCCCTGCGTAAAAGACGTAGTCAGCTTGTCAACTGCAATTACTTAGCGAGGAGTGGAATAACAGAATTGCTGCCAGTATGTACGAGGACGTGAAAAAATACTTAATTTCATACACTTACAAGCTCTTCATTCATAATATCTTCACTACTTGAAGCCATATGGACCACACAGTTTTAAACAGAGTCGTTTAATATCCTAACACCCTTGTCACGATCTGCATCAGGTTGTGCTTCACGTAAAAGACTATATTCGACCGGTAAAGGTAGAATGTAAAATTCTCTATGCAATGAACGTGTATAAGGGAGTTACAGGACAGCTCCACATATTCTTAACCTTGGCTCTAGCTGGCGTTATAGTGGTCAGTTTCACTCCCCAGACACATTAATCCCGGAGAAACAGCCCTCCATTCCGACTGGATAGGCGCATGGGTGGGTACCTGAACTAGTACAAACGGACAGGAACCAGGACCAAACAGTTCTTAGAACGCTCAGCACGCGATCTCCATATCAAATTCATTCGACGCCGGTTAGCATCGGATATCCATACGCCTTACAAACACAGAAAGGACTTCACACTGTATGTTCACTTTACGCATTTCGTACTACGAACACATCTAAGAAATTCCAGAGCATGACAGAAACTACGTTAATTCAATTGTTAAAGTGCCGACTTGCGTATTCTGTCCGGAAAGGAAGCATATTCAGCTCCGTACCCTCAGCATGATTTACACGCTCTTTATACGCTGCAAAGCCAGGCAATGGCGTAATACGAAGATTAGGCACATAATATCACGGGAAGTTTGTATTTCATGCTTACAGAGCAGGGCGAGTCTCCCATTTGAGGTTGCAGATGCAATATTCGTTCTTTCAAGCAAAACCAGATAATCGCCACCGCATCTAAATTGTGTACAGACGTTGAATATTAAACCATGGCTCTGCAAAGACTGTAGTATTAAACACAGCGGACAGTTTCATGTAGCCTCCTTTTATATTCGAAGTATGGTTACCGTTGCAAGCACTCGTCCATAGTTAAAAAAACGTGACGAAAAGAAGTAGATGCAGATAATACCAGGCTAGTGTGTCGAGATTTTATACAACATTCTATGTGATTACGAAATGGTGTGTCCCATTTTGGTGACAAGATAGACTGAGGGGTTTTCAGAATACAGCAGCCGACTAGGGCCAAGGAAAAACAACACGAGGAGAGATACAACATAATGACTAGTGCTTTATACTTAGCATTTCTTCGCTTAATGTTGTTCAGGTGATTAAAACCGAAAACGAATATTAGAACGCACGTGGAGAAACAAAAGTGTATACACTTGTCTGTCAGGACAACTTCTAGGCATGACAGCATCTGGCACAGGCCTATTCTTAATGCGCAGGCAGGATAAACTTAAGACTGATGTTACAGAATTAGTTTTTAACGGTGTGGATTTAGCTAACGCAGGAAAGCGTGACTGACTGACTGACTGACTTACTGATTTGTTCTTGGGTTACGATTATTTACCGACCATGTTTCAAACTCCAGATGAAACATCTACAGTGCCACCAGATGGTGGGATGCCGGCGTGAAGGATTTCGAGACAATGTGGAAGGAAGCAGTCCAGGCATATTTTCGGTATTAAACCGTAATTAGCTTGGAGTGACTGACACAAAGTCACAATCGGTCACGACAGGCAGAGTGAGACTCAAACTCACGATCTTCTACATAGGAAAGATACTGTTGAAAGGCAGAGTTCTGAAAATGTGATGCCTTAGACAGGTACTAGAGGACAGACTGTTTTAACAAGTGCTGACTGCTGTAAGACTAATCCTGTGCAGTTGTAACAGCAGACACTTCACTCGAACGTAGTTTACGAAATACATACATTAACACATTCAAACAGTAACCGTTAATTCGCTTTCCCTTTACAACAGAAGAGACCGCCACATGTTTGCTGCTGATACGGTGACTCTGTTGGCGACATCACCACTTATTCAATAAAACGTCCTCAGTGCAGCAGCCGCGGCAGGTGGTTGGACGGCGAGAGAACCAATGTGTTGAGAACCATCTCTGTTCTCGTCATCAGGGAACTGATGGCGAGAACAGAGATGGTTCTCGAAATACTGGTTCACTCGCCGTTCAACCAGTTGACGCGGGTGCTAGCCCGTGATACTTTTAATGAATCCGATCGCCGTGAAAGCTCCAGGTATTTGTCATGGCTTATACTTCGTTCCTGAGCTGTTTAGCGGCACCCTGTCAGTTTATGAAGCTACGTACAGCAAAATACGTTATACGCGCGACAAGTCCAGACATGTGTGACAGGAGAGTATAGCTGTCTATTTTGTAAAGTCTTCTACCGACACATTCCCTGGGAGAACGAAGAAAAACAATTCAAACTCTGAGTAAGAACAGCCGATACCGGACTGGGATTCGATGCCGGTATCTTCGAATGTCTTATAACTTAATGGCTAGACAGGAATGAGTCGTCGCTACTAACAAACCAAGAAAGCCAACGGACACTGCGCCGTGTTTGTGTAACGATTGTTGCCGTACAAAAGCAAAAAGTATTAAACACTCTGAGTGTGTGTGTGTGTGTGTGTGTGTGTGTGTGTAACCTCAGTTATCCTGCCATGCAAAGCGCATGCGTCGTATTTTCATCTGTGGCCTGTCTGGCTCTACCAATTTTTCCATATTATGTCATAAATCGCAAGACTTTCGGAAAAATTAATGAACCTAAAATGCGTGTTTTGATTTTCTCTACAGCTTTTGTCTGAAACATTTCTCATTCTAAGGATAATTCAGCGAGATAACATAAATATACAGGGTACACACAAAAGAATGGTGCGGTTTCAAAATTTAACAAGAAATTTATTTCTCACCTTACACGGGCACAACGTACATCGTCAGCAGCGGCAAATGTCCAAGTTTCTCATGCGTTAATCACAATCCTTCAATGTGTGCACCCTGGGTCACACGACACACATCCACACGGTAATCAAATTTATCCCAGACTCGGTGCAGCATGTCCGCTGTAATGGTCTGCACTGCATGCCTTATCCGATCACGAAGTTCCTTGAGGGACATAGGCAATGGTGGTACGTAAACGCTGTCTTTAACGAACCCCCAAAGAAAGAAATCGCATGGTGTTAGATCCGGCGAACGAGGTGGCCAAAAGAGAGCACACAGAACGCCTTCTCCTGCTGCGACGCCATCTTGGAAACTGGCCTCGCGGCCCCGCAGTAAGCATGAGAAGCGAACTGCTGGTAGCGCATGAGAAACTTGGACAGTTGCCGCTGCTGACGGTGTACGTTGTGCCCATGTAAGGTGAGAAATAAATTTCTTGTTAACTTTTGAAACCGCACCATTCTTTTGTGTATACCCTGTATAACGGCCTTCATGTAAAGTACCCGTTATTATTGTCAGATTTGAATAAAACTTGAATTTTCTCGACACACTTTCGAAAAATTCTCAAATATAAAATCTCACACACAGCCGACTTGTTCCATGCGGAGAGACAGACATACGGACAGACATGACGACGCTAATAGTTCCTTTTCGCAATTTTGCGAACGCGACTAATGACTAGTTCGTGTTTTATTTAACAACGCTGAAGCAATGTCGAATGAAGTACACAAGGATTATCAGTGCTGAATATGGAGGCGGCAGGAAGCAGTGGAGATCTGTTCAAAGTAAGCTCGACTGGGAAACCCGAAGAAAACCTTGTAAAACATTCCACTTTTTTAGCCAGTCCACGATTTAGATTATAACCAGGTTTTCTCCAGAATGTTTTCTCGCTTGGTGTAACAGAGAGGACACTGTATTGTGAGAGCGAACTCCGACAGTCACCTGGGGGACGTCTGGCGAACCCAACAACAGCAGACTTAATTTCGGTATCTTCTGAATACGTGGCTGCGAACTAACGCGCCCGTTTCCATGTCTCCACACGGCTCGAGAATGAATACTAAAGTGTCACCTGAGTGGAAATCATGTTCTTTGAATGCAGCGTTTGTTGGTGGAACCAAATAGGAATTATATGAATAATCGAACGCAGATCGGAAACGGTTGCTAGTATGGGACCGCAACGAGCCTTAGCTCCCATTTGCGAAAGGTTTGTGTGCCTGTAGTCTGGAGGAGGAATGCATTTTATTTACCTCCTCACATCGCCAAATAACATGAATTAACTACCGAACAGTTGCTTATCGTACCAGATGGAACATGTACTGACTGCGAACATTTCAACCGAGTTCGAGACAACGTTCCGTTATTAACCCTTCCACGACCACAGGTCATTATAAGAACCACTTGATATAACCTTAGGAAAATGTATTCTGTCCTAATGGAAAGTGTGTGTCCTCCACATGATGCTCACGATAAACAGCGATTACTTTCCTATATGATATTGACTAACTGGCCTTTGTAATCGAAAAATACCGAGTTTTCTACGAGGTAAGAACTTTATCTTCATAAATAACGTATATTAGTTGCGGCCTTTAAATGTGGCCATCATGGTTCGGGCGGTTCCTTGTCGGCCTATGAAGGCGGGGACCCGGCTTCGACGCCGGGCCAGCCGAGGTGAGATTTGTGGTCAGTAAAGTGGTGCTGGGACAAGCTTATCTCCCAGTACTTCGGGTTTCTCCTGTCAATATCATTCCACTAATGCTCCATACTCATCTTCATCCTAATGCTACTCCTGTCAGCAGGACAAGCGGCCGAAGCCTTCGAAACTTCAAACAACGCAATGTTCTTTCGGATTTCGAGGAGCATGTGACAGAAAATTACTTTCGCACTATTTAATTTTTAAAGGGCCAACAAAACATATAAGCTTACCGTGTACAGTTTAGGTGAAAGCATCGTAAGTACAAAAATAAACTAACAATCACTGAAATTTCAGTTCTGTCGCAAATAACGCACGTGTTGTAAATTAATGTACCTATAAATGGCATGAAGTAGTTCAGTTGGGTCACTGCACATTTCGTTTAATGTCAGTCCTAACACGCTGACATCAGCAGTCCACAGCTTACAGTATGGTGTCCGAAGTCATCATTTACAATGCTACTTTTCCACATCATGGTAAACGCAGACGTATGTTGAGTCAGCTGATAACCGATTTAACAAATCTGATGAATTTTTCTCAGGAGAAGTACCAGCACAAGCAACTTCGAAATAGAACAATTCGCGCTCAGGCCCTCCACAGGCTTACAGCAATTACGTCGCACAAATATTTCCTGTCCATAAAAAGTTACTCACCAACATACATGTGCAGTTTCAAAATTGGGCCATTATGCCAGGGACTACCTAACACGCTATTTACGTATTCAGTTATACAAGAGAACCAGCAGGGAATTTAATGCAGGGATACGAGTATTAGCAAGAAAATTACTGAAGTAATACTCAACATATAGGTTCAATATACAAAATGGAAACGGTAATCACAAAAATAACATGTCAAGATAAATTATATATCCTCTTGTGTCCTACTCGATTGACTATCCTAATTTCAAGACGAAATGTCAACAACGATGAGTCAGATCTCTTGTATGTGTCTGTACAGACAAGGAAGAGACGAAGGGAAGCAGTGGTGTCGTGGGAACAACTTGCGGGATGTGCAAATCCTGCACTCGAAAGTTACGAGACGACTTGCGCTAAACAAAGCCAGCACCAACATGAACTGCGGCTCTGCGTTACTCTGCCTCAAGAACAGAGTATCGTTTCCAAGTGTATGCCACTGATTGTGGCACCTTAATATCTGCACAGACTTTAGTAAAAGGGAATTTAGTATAAGCAGCATCTCACCTGTCGGATGAAGACCTGGGACCAAGGTCTTTGCACAGATGACCTGACATCCTTTACACCAGCATGAACGCATGGCTTTGCAGAGGGGAAAGAAAGAGAGAAGGAAGAAGGGTGGGGTGGAAGAAAGGACGGAGGAGTAAGAGCAAGCGTAGTCCATGAACTTGCCGGTGTGTGTGTGTGTGTGTGTGTGTGTGTGTGTGTGTGTCAAAGACACGGCTCAAATTTGGTATTGTAGCTACAAACACTGTTAGCTGGCAAAGCAGCATAAAATGAATATCAGGCATTTTGGTGATGAAAGAACAACTGTCATAGTTTCAATAATGCAGGAAAATCACCACAGAAAACACAGACACGCGGGAAGGCTAAATATGTATTTCGGAATCAACAAACCCCACGTAACACAACTTTAGTCCAAAGAGTCAGTGCATACTTAATTCGACACCTTATGGTGTAAAGGGTAAGATGCAGACGAAGTATGCGCTCGAAAGACTGAATACAGTCCGGCACAGGTGTTTAGAACGTAAGACAGAAGAAGAAGAAGAAGAAGAAGAAGAAGAAGAAGAAGAAGAAGAAGAAGAAGAAGAAGACGAAGAAGACGAAGAAGAAGAAGGCGATGACGAACAAGACGGAAGAAGTAACCGGCGTGGTGAGAAAACTGGGGGGCCTTAACTGAGGCACAGTCCACGAACTGGTCATATGACGTCCTTTCAATGGACGATGTAGTGATAAGGTATCGACAACAGGCCAGTCCTGTTCACATCTTCACAACCTATTTATTGAACACAACCTCCATATACTAATTCTCTGTACACTACATATCGCGCGTCTGGATTTTCACGTAAAAGGATGCGTTCATATCCTCAGCCAACAGTGTAAGGTACATTATCAAAAAACGTTTTGTCAGATGAAGTAACACTTACGGAAAATGTTGCAGTAAAAATAGCTACTGAACAGCTTTTTGTTTCACGGGGTGTGTTTAACTTCTGTGGCGTCAAAAATGACAGGTTTCAGCTATTTTTAGTAGAAAATGATATTTTAATTGTGTAATGGCTTCATAAACGTCACGAATTAAGAAGCGCCTGACGACAGACGGGTGGGTTAGTGTGTGAACATTTTGTTACGTGGGTCATTTCGAATAATTATACAAAGTAGCACGAGTGGTGCTCTAGCAAGCACGGCAAATGGGAAATGCATACAAAACTTTGGTAGGAAACCCGCAATACAAAGACGCTGTTTCGAGACCTAAGAGTAAACAGTAGGATAATATTAAAATATAGGCTTAACAAACGCAGTTCGAAGAATAAGGCGGGCTGAAATAGGATCCGTGTAGGAATCAATGTGGTGATGGCAGGGCTGTGGAGTCGGTACACAAAACCTCCGACTCCGACTCCGACTCCTCAATTTTTAAAACTCCGACTCCTCAACTTTTAAAACTCCGACTCCGACTCCGACTCCCACTCCTTCATAAACGCTCAATATGTATTAATAACGGTAAACCTATAAGACATTTCATCACCACCACGTGAATTATCACGCTACCTTTTAGACTTAAAACCTACATTTAAGTATAAGTCTAGAGGTTATTGTAATTATCACGGCTCTGGAGTTGGAGTATCTAGTTAAGATTTTAGATTGAGGTCGGGGTCGGTACATTTTTACCGACTCTGACTCCACCCAAAGTCCTTCCGACTCCGACTGCACAGCCATGGGTGAGGGTCTATGGGTCGCGGGGGGGGGGGGGGGCATAATCTATATTCACGTTCCTTGTCATAGGAAACTTCATGGCCATATAAGAATATCCAGTAGAGTGTAGTGACATGCTGTTAGTACAGGAGCACATATTGTCCAAATACACATCCGTAGTTGTCCCCACACCAAATGACACAGGAACTGTTAAGGATGTTGTAAAGGGCAGTTAATAAAAGAGGGCATTGGCACTCGAAAATAACGTGGTGACCAAAATATTGCGGCTCGTTATGTTGTGGAGTCGGATACACCGCCATGCAATGCTATAATGGTATATACAAAATGCGTAGTTAAACTCATTAAAGAGGAATGTAGAGAACCGTCACGTGGTTCTCAGCACGATGTTACTGGTATTCTGGAAATGTGCATTAGAGTCCTCAATGCCGCGACTTCAATCTCAACATGCAACTGGCTTGGCTACATATACACGTATTTGGGAAACAGCAGTTTCACTTAATGAACGGAAGCAGCGTCTGTAGCCTTAAAAACAAAATCACTTGTGATATTTGACAAACATTCCTTTCTCGTAATTGATTTCCACTATAAACTTTGGGATATATTATAGGCATAAAATTTATTTTTAAACCTTAAATTGTTCAATACTGTAGCTAAGTGTCGACTTTCTTCTTCAACGGTATAAGCATTTATACTGGCGCATTAGCGCTTTTGAAGTGGTTTGGGTTCGAAATTTGACGTTCGAAACTTAAACCTTACCAATTAATTAGCGAGGATTTTAGGGCTTTGATGATGTGGCATATTATTTTGAGACGTAAGTAAGAGGGGTGGCCAGAACTTTCAGTTACAGGTGCTACGAAGACGCTCAGGATTCTGGAAATAACAGAAACATTTGTAGATGTGAATTACCATTTTATGTCCAAGGAAAAGCCACGTGACACCCATCAAACACGAGACTAAGTGGACTCATAAAGTCTAACAGTGGTGGCGAAGGTAAAAATCCTACTCTTATGGGGAACCGACTCCCGTTCGTGCAGTAATTTTACTTACTGGTCTCTGTGGAACAAGGACATGCAAGCAACTGACAGTATACAGAAGCTTTTTATTTTTCGCTTTTCAGTTATGAACTGCTCAGAAAGGCTGGCCTCTCGCAGCAGAATATAATTTCACCTCATTCCCTACAACAACTAAAATTTCTACAACTACAATCCATTAATTTTCATCTGCAGAATTAATACAAAAATTTGATCGCTAACAGTTACAGTGTTACAGTTAAAGTGTCTGTTCATTACAAATTTCATGTACCAGAAAAAATAAACTGAATATGCATTCAGGTTTTCCTCACGTCACATAGAGCGAGTTGAAGTGCGTGAACTACAAACAAGCCAACGACGGTAAAATTTGCCACCCAACTAACATGTTTACAGCGGACAGACTGTTGTAATAGTACATTTATTCGTTTTTATTCAGTAGATACACGCTTCGAATCTCAGTCGACACAATCGATGTGTATTTGATACACTGTCGACAAATTATCTGATCAATCAAACACATATCATGCAGTTGCGTCATGATGAGTATTTGTAATTTTCATAACATGGTTTTATAAAGTTTCAGGATCTCTAACGCGTTAGCATAACCAGAATGACCGTGGGGAAACGATTACAACAGAAAGCTGCCAAATTCCACTGGATGCATTTCAGCTTGCTGGCACCAGTAGGCGTTTCAGAATTCCAGGTAACGAGGCGTATTCTAATTTAAGTCTAAATAGGGCAGAACAGACGTCAACCAACAACCCAGGGAAGAAAAGCAAAGGTTACAATGCGAACAATACCCAGCGACTGAATGGACTGAAAAAAAAATACGTATTCATAACGCTGATGAAAATAAATTTCGAACCAATAAATACTCCCAGGTTTTTAATACAGTCATGCGCCTACGAATTACAGAAGATTCACAGCGTCTGCAGTTACAGATCGAAGTGTTCGTTTTCCTTGAAAAAGCAATACGCAGTTTTACTAATGCTGAGATTCAGGAAATTTGCTGCGCACCCGCCTCGTATAGAATGTACATCACACTGTAGCAGAATACAATCATTAGGAGATTTACTGGCACGAAAAGTTTTGACGTCATCCGGCGAAAAGAAGATACACAGATCAGGGGTGCACAAGTTAGGGCGCTAGGTCTCCCGGGCGACTAAATTTAGTACCGCCGAGCCTAATATTTCTGATTTCTCAATGTGAAACTTGCTGCAAGTCACCCTTACGGCGCCTAGAATTTTGAGATGGCTCCTAGATTTTTGGAAAATTTATGTACCCGTGATACACAGAATTAAATTACCTTATATGGTTTAAGTCACATATGAGTACATTAACCTTTTAAAGCCTAGCGGTAACTTTACATACGACCAGGTTTAACATTAAAAAATTCTACGTGGTGCCCACATTGCGTTTATGTGTTTTGTACGGATCTCAGAACAAACAGCAACTTTTGCCTTATAAAACATTAAGAGATTGGTTTTTATAACCGAAGTGGAGAGTGTTTACAGCGCGGTACGCACTCAGCCCTTATATAAAACAGATACGTTCCGTCTTTAAAGGGTTAAAAAGCAGACGGTCCAGAAAAGATCCTCCTGTACCACCCAAAAGTCCAAATGGAACTGAAGTGCGGAAAAGATATTGTCTGTTGTTTAAGTAATTACGAAACCATCATACCGTCCAAATGCACTAACTTTATGAGGCGCCACAGTATGAGGGACAAGGCAGACAACATTGCTGGGGACGAAATACGTCACCAAATTGGTAATAGTGATGGAGATGATGATGATGATGTCCTTTAGAAAATATCTGAGCGGCATACCACGAAAGCACTATATCAAGGAACTACAGCAAAGAGCTATAGTGGGCACAGCACACATACTTCGGAAAGTGCTAATGTAGAAGCACGAAAGAGTTTAATATTGAACACAGCGTTATATGCACTATTAACAGTACGCACAGAACAGCTGCGACACTGTATACACTAGAAACATGGCTTGTTTCAGGTACGTAAGTGTGAACACTCTGCATAAAGGAGGAGGAGGAGGAGGAGGAGGAGGAGGAGGAGGTGGTGGTGGTGGTGGTGGTGGTGGTGGTGGTGGTGGTGGTGGTGGTGGTGGTGGTGGTGGTGGTGGTGGTGATGGTGGTGGTGGTGGTGGTGGTGGTGGTGGTGATGATAATAATAAAGTCGCTCCATAATAAGAATGTCCAAACGTACACAAGGAACATCGCCTATATTGTTTAGTACGGCCTAATCCTGCCTCACATTTCGTAGGTCCCGGCTTCGAATCTCGCTTCGTCGGTCGACCATCCTGACGACTGTTGAGGTTGTCCTAAGTGTCTCCAGGCCAGCGCTACAGTAATGCCTTAAAATATATCTCGATCACTTGCTAACACAGCCCTTAAATGTAACGTGCAGTTGACAAAGTATCCTCAAGGAACTCTGGCATCAATAAGGGAATCCCTCATTCCTCCAGAATAAGTAACTGTTTTCATCCTAAGAATCATCCGTCTATGGAAGACTACCTGAGGCAGGTATGATTTCGTTAAATAACCTGTCAATCAATTAAGTTCGCTCACGATGCGACAGAGAATTCATGTACAACTACAGTGCCAAACAAGGTCTTCACAGATAATGCAACCTGCCAGTTCATAATGAACACAATTTGAGCTGATTAATTGAATTAACAGCTGTCAAACACCGTGCGCGAACATCACAACTGACACGGACATTTCTGTTAGCCTTTGCTGATCAAAAGCTTCAAAACGTGTACACATTTTCTCTCGTACGTTCGCTGTTATTAGAAGGTTGACAGATAAAACCATCAAGCAAACAAAATCACAAATTTTTAGCCAATCTTGCATGTCAACTACGCAGTGAAAACTGAACAACAGTACACAAGAATACATGTACGATAAAGGATGCGGAAATTATCTTTTTACGTAAAGTAAAAGCTGTATAAAGTTGAACAGAATTCAACATTAAGAAATGAGATGCTAACTACGCACATTCTTACCAAATGAGAAAATTACATGAATACAAACAGAACGGACGAAATATGACCAAACAATATGTGCCAACAGAACACCAGTAAGTAAGTTAAAACATACGGGAAGAGGATAAGAAGATCTGGAACGCCAAATGGATTACTTCTGCACGCGGCAATGTCAGTACACTTACTCTCTAACAGAAGAAGGCGAGAAAGAAGGTGTGAGTCACCATCTGTTACTTTCCGTTGATAATTCAACAGAAAGTAACCTATAGAGGTCGGCTGACAACACAACCTCAACACAGCAGATCTCCTACAGGTGAAAGTATGTACACATCGAGTCCGTCTGACGATTAACTTCATCTGCCAGATACTCAAGAATCACGATTAGGTAACAAACTGGTTGCCTGTGTCGAAGCCCTCATTGTCGTACTGAAATACGACCATGAACAGGGACGGGATTACCGAATGTCTTACTCCTACAATACAGAACAGCAATATTACTTCAGAGTGTGAAAAAGTTTTCAAAATAGCAACACAATGACTACTAAATTAGAAGGTCTGTGAAACGCAGGAAAGAAATTACTTGGCTCAGCATGAATAATGGAATTCTTTTTTTTTATTTAGGCATCCCGTTGTGATATTATTAAGGAAGAGTGTTGTGACTGACAGAGCATATAATACCTTACTTAATGGAGATCACACGGATAGCTGGAAATGTTACTGTGGAATGTGGAGATGCCTCATAAATTAATTATAATTGTTCTTTGATTTAAAAAGGTGTCAAAAATTACAGTCTTCTCTTGTAATTTTTCACTCTGTCGCTCTCGTTAGCTCAAAAAACTCTTAATAAAACTAATCTACACAACAGACCCTGCTCATACCTCACACATCATTGCACCTTGCTTCCTCGAATTCCCGTACATATTCAACAGGTTCCTGTTAATCCGAACAGACCGTCTCACCAACCAACATACATCAGCTACGAATAAATCTTCATAACGAAAGAATACTGCGGTTCAGATGTTGAAGAGGCTTACTTCGTAGGCTACATGGTTAAGTGTACTGTACCAAACACCGGCTGTTGTAAGATTTTCTGTGGTTTTCCTCAGTCTTCCAGGTAAAGACAGGGAAACCAACAGGCCAGAAACAATCCACACGCAAAATCAAGCAATCCATAAAGTTATCACTCAAAAACCGTCAGACGTGTTCCGCACAGTCCCTGCAGACCTACTAAGAAGTAGAAAATTGCCACGTGAAGTACACATGGCTTATTTCTTGGCGTAACAAACTGGTAAGCGAAATGTCTCGGCATCGATCCCAAGCCCCACCACTGACCTCAAAAAATAATAATAAACAAAACTGTCAGCATATGAGTCACCTGACTAAGGAGAAGAGACATTTTCCCAAACGTCAGCTATAACAGATATGCCTCACACAATGTCCAACATATCTGATATATGTGGCGTCAGATAATGTTCAACATATAAAGGCAAATAATGTGTGACAGACAGCGCCATTAAATAAATTACAAACAAATAAGTAAACAAGAATCTTCAACATAATACCGTCATA
The DNA here is from genome assembly GCA_013340265.1 of Coptotermes formosanus. NCBI lineage: Eukaryota > Metazoa > Arthropoda > Insecta > Blattodea > Rhinotermitidae > Coptotermes > Coptotermes formosanus. The sequence continues at coordinate 1,547,624 of BLKM01008479.1, forward strand.
ATACCACACTACAGGCGTCGACATGAACACACGTGACGCCTAATCGCTACCATACTAAACTACTCCCTCTTTAGCTTTGTAACGTAATTCAAAATGCAATTAGCTTCAAAGTTAAACACAAAGTCAACATGATAATAAGCATCCGTGATCTGAGGCTTCAGCCGCGATGCTGATGAGATCTGCGTTCTTCTGGGATATTATGCAGCGTCGAATGGTAAAGGATTAAAGGATTACCATTCGACGTTGCGTAATACGCCAGAAGAACGCAGACCTCATGTTAATAAGTATTTCGTAAAATGCATTCTGCCTGTCACTGCTGTACGATCCTTTTGTAAATTAAATACAGGACAAGTGGATTTAACATTCATGCCAGTTACTGCTTTCTACCTGCATTTCTTTCAGAGGGATAATTACTCTGCAATTATTGTAGCTGATTGTACTTTCATGAACTCAACAGCAGGCAAATTAGACCTCGTTTATATATGAACAAATTAGTGTGTGTTTGTTTACTGCGAAATTGAAAACCGATCCAAAACATAATTATGACTTTTTAAAAATTTGGTTTCGTTTGTGCTTCCGCGGAGCGCAGGCCTGCCACCTTTTGATGGGTAAACGCCGATAATTATTGTATTACGAAGAGGAAAATCAGCATGATGGCCTGTTATAAAGCGTTGCAGACACAAACGGATATTATGACCTGTTTATAGCACTGAAGACAAAAACCGGTATGATGACGTGCTGTAAGGTGTGGCGAACACAAACCGGTACAATGGCCTGACTAAAGCACTGCTGGAAAAAGCCGGTATTATGACCTGTTTGAAAGAGCAGCGAACACAAATCGGTATAATAACCTGTTTAAATCACTGACGACGAAAACTGGCTTGATAACCGGTCTTAAAACCACGGCGAACATAAACCGATATGATGATTTGTTTTAAAGCACTGCCAACACAACCATGTTACTGTCAGATATCTCGGTTTTTCAACAGCAAGACGTGCTAAGCGTGATTATGAAGTTTTGTGAACCTTGGGAAAACAAAGACAGGCTCAGTCAGATCACTCTCGGGCCCTTGAGCGACAAACATATTTTATGCCTCTGTCGACCTTGACAGGAGTCTTTTTTTATTCGGTCGGAATCGAAATCGGACCCTCGCGTTTGCATTCACTGACAAGTAGTTACGATGGAGAACTCGAATCCAGCGGATAAATCTGGAACTGAAATATGCCGGGTTTCCAAAACCATTCCTCCACTCGTACTATTTTCACAACCATCCTTGCTGTGCTGGGCCGACTGGTGCGACCATCCTCGAACTACAGTACGTCGATTCGACCATTTGCGAACTCTGCGCACCACTGTCTGACATGCTGCACTCGTGTTACGCCATCACCATACACCTCCATCGATTACGGTGAACCTCGTTGTGGAAACATGTTTTGTCCATAAGAAATGGAATCACGCCACAAACTTCTTCGGAGAACCGAGCTGCCATTATCCTTGCCCTTACACATCAACTTATCGCCGGAAGGGCATCTAACTCAGTCTCGCGACATCTGTTGCATGTTACTACTACTACCAGTGCTCCCTCCTACAGAAAAATAAAATACTTGCTCAATATAAAATTTACAGGCTGGGTAATCTTACTTACCGAACATGCCTCGTACTCTTAAACCTGGTAATTTATTTATGACCTTCAGAACATGTGGACGTCACGTGTGGGACCCACGGGCAACCTCCTGGTGATTCTGAAGCTTCTGTAGTTTTATTCATTCTCAATCCAGATGAACGACTATCAGCTATAGAGAGAGTTAACTATATTAAGCGACCAATGCAAGTTATGAAATTCTGGATTACGTAACCTAACTAAATCATCCTGTTGTCTGTTCTTTCTCAGCGCCACATATTCCTAATATCCTCATCACTTCCCTCTCAAACACTCTCAACGTAGGAACACGTCATTCCCTTAGAGCGGGAGACAGCGATTCATAATCATGCAAAACAGATACTGTACAGCTCTCTTGTTTTCCATTAAGCACCACACCATGAAGACGTATGACGAATTCGAGGTACAGATCCACACATTCTTGCCCTCAGTACTACAGTACTAGATGCGTATGAATGGTTGGATCCACGCTATATGGTCGACTTACACCTCCCCCCCCCCCTTCCAAACAAAAGACCCTGGTTCCCATTACATAGGAGGCTGAGTATACAAAGGGCGATCTTGTGTACAGAACTTATCTTGCAGTTCTACATCCTTTAATACTTGCGTTTTTATATATCGGATAGAGACACAAAATATTCTACACGGATCTTATTCCACACATATGCCTAACTTTAAATCAATACCCACCATCGCAAAGACAACTCAATATTATTTCTGGCCGATCACGACAAAGTGGCGACGCAATAAATGCAATCATTTTGAAGTGAAACATTCTACGAAACGCGGAATATCGCGGACAAATGCCTACAGAAGGGACAACGCGGTTAATCGAAGTGCAGTTCAATTACAGTGATCAGGATCAGCTAGGTCGATGCTCTTCACATTAGCCACAACAACAAGCCGCTGTTTACTGTTACTGTGCGGTGCAGGTCACACTTCATAGAAACCACGCAAATTGCGTTTCCCTCTTAACAAAGCTCTCCGACATTCTTCCAGTAACGACACAAACTGCGATAAAACATTCTGAATATTCGTATTTACGCGGATAGGGCTATTAAGACGGACAAAAATTACTGTACTGCACGATTCTGGCCTGTACTTAAAACTAGTACCTACCTTTTTTCTATATTAGGCATGGTAAGGTAACGCCAAATTTGTCCCTGTGTACGCCGCGAAGGTATAAGGGGGATATTACCTGGAGACGAGTGGTGAGCCGTTGCACCTCCAGGAACCACCCCCCGCCCCAATTGAAAAGAAGACTGTTTGGGCCCCACAGCCCATCAGTACCCTGCTAATAACAGCAACCTAACGGCCCTGCCCAATTTTCTTTTCAGCAAGGGGTCTATATAACACAGTTACTTGAAGATAAATACGTCAAATATTTACATATTCACGCGTACGCTCCAAGTCGCACATCTCAGATTCATCATACACCTTATAAACAGTGCCACTTCAAATCCTACAGCTTTGTTTACTCGTCTTTCGTCATGTCTTTCATTCTTTCTCCTTTCCTTTCCTACTTTATTTCTTCTCGCCTTTCCTTCGTTCCTCAATTTCCAAAGGTCAACTAGGCCTAAATAATGATTCTGCAAATATCACATCGATACGCACGACGCGGTAGTTGTTAGTGCTCTTGCTTCGTATTGGGAAAGTCTCGGCTTCAAACTCCGAGAACAGCTACACTGACTTGGGTCTTTAGTGGTTTTCAACAGTCTCGACAGGCAGCTGTCGGGCTAGCGCGCCAAACTAGGCCGAAAACTCTTTCTTCCGCACCATCTGCTATTCATTATTAACTGCACGGGTGAAGGTCACCTTGTTCCTGTGTTTAACCAAGCATTAGACCGCGAGCACTGAGGCCTGTTTGGGAATAACCCGTGGCCTAATGGAGACTAGCCCAGGCACTGCCCAGGATCGTGTCCCTGCCACCAAAATTCCGAGAAAAGAACCCGGTTCCCTTTGGACAAGAAGACGGAGAAAGGCCGAGAGCGCGTCTGAACTCGGTGAAGACAAACACTTCTACACTTGCCCAGTTATTGAGCAGTACGCAACTACATACACACGTACTGCTGTTAGACAACGCTGTAACCGCACCATTCCGGGGTGTATTATCAGAGACGCAATTGCAGAAAGCGACTGGGATCACTCTTGCTCTTCTGATGTCCGCTTCAAATGTGACGTCTTCTTAAGGTCGACTTACCTGCTTAAATATTTTAAAGGTCTGGTAGGGGACCTAGATTACTGTTAATAATAAAGAAAGATTACTACGAACCAAGACGTTGCAAAACTCTACGTACCTCTATTTCAAATATCTTCTGTTTAATAAATAATGTAACGTTCTCATTCGGATGGAACGCCAGAAAAACTACACGGGATTTTTCCTTTCGGCCGTGTAGACTAAGTTTCTGGGTACGGCGACGGATCATGAACAGCGACGTGGGAAAGGGCATGTCTTGTGTTGTGCTGCTCAGCACTAGAACAGGAATATAAGAAAGGCCGAGCCAATAGAAAAATAGCAACGAATGAGGGTGATAATTCATTTTCAACGTAACAAAATACAGCGCAAAAAATAACAACACAACAACAACCAATTCAAGTAATGCGTGCTACCATTCGGATCAGAACATTGTATCTTAGCGTTTGCTGCTTGAAATATAAAGATTAAAACATAAAGAATCGCTATTTTGCCTGCTACTTCATATGGGTGTGACAACGGATCTCTCATATGAAGGAAAGAATACAGGCTGAGGTGTTCGAGAAATGGTCGACGAGGAAGACAATTTGTGCCCAAGGCGGAGAACGAAAGAGGCGGTTAGCAAATACTGCTTAATGATGAGCTTCACGATTTCTATTCCACGGCAGATAATATTAGTGTGATCATATAAAGAAGGATGAAATGGGTGACGCATTTGGCATGCATGTGAGAGGATAGAGATGCCTGAATACAGTCAGAGTGATAATCGGGACGCAGTACGGATCTGGTCACAACAACTGGGGTACAGAATCCTACGAGTTGGCAGGAAAAGAAGGAGGGATTTTTACGGCCGCATCCCCAGAGTATATGGCACTTAAGTACTACTGATACCCAATACCTTATTTACGAGCAGGACAGCTATTCGACCCACGGAACTTCCGCTCACATTAATATCTCAGTCAGCATAAAGATAAATGGAACCGGTAACTCGAAGCTGGCGCAATACCGACACATATTCCATACTAACTAACTGCATCGAGTCAGTCTTGAGAAACTAATACGTAATTATCCACTCAAAACATCCATCGCCCTTCGTGAAACCTGAAGATTCAACACCGTCACAAAAATTAAAACCAACAAAATACACTGTATTTAGGGAGAAAATCCTAACTGTCTATACTGTAATTGGTTTCCTACATATTTCGGTGTCATTGGGCCACTATTAAGGAGCTCCGAGTAATTACAAACAGAAGTATATAAAGACACAACACTCCTTATATCAATAAACCACTTAGGCATGTACAAATATAAAAATACATTGTCTGAGCGCTGAGCGCGATGGCGAATTTTTAATATATAGGGCATACTAACAGGCATCGTATAGGTCAGCTCGCGACGAATAAATTTGGAACTAAACGCAAGAAGTCAACGTCACGTTTCTGACCCTAAAAGCTTCAGCAAACAGTCCCCGTGTTTAAAATAGATTAAGGCCTGTGTACTGACGTCATCGAGAGGAGATAAAGACCGTGCCTCTGTCAGGAATCGAACACTAGCCGCCCAGTCCACCGCATGATCACTAGCCATTTCACACTTTATTTTAAAAACATTCACTATTGCACACCTAAAACAAATTACAATTTCAACTGTTTCAAAATCATAAACGAACAGTACGACCTGCTGAGACAGAACAGGTGCTGTTTCTTCACTGCGAAGCCCTTATGAGCTAAAGAGTTCGGTTTGAAGACAGGATATCTCGATCGTAACATGAAAATGGTTAAATTAGAATTTCTCAGGCCGGCTCTGCCTGCCATTAGGTAGATAAAACTTACGAATTTTTGGCTTAATTAATGACGCTCTGTAAAATGAAGTGTTGAATTGGAAAATAACCGCGAATGATGAATTGGGAAAGTACGAAACGAAGCTACAGCGAGCAGTTTTCAGGTACTTGCTCAGCATGCGCCTGCAAGATCTGAGGAAGTCTACTGAGAACTCAGTCACGGTCTCCCTCCGTGCCCAGAACCAAAGGCGAACGGTCCCAACAAGCAGCAAGATCAGTGCTCATCATTTCGCACCATAAAATGCACAAGCTGCACTTCGTCTCCATCCAGGCAACAGAAACAACGAATGGAACACACTCTCGTGAGAGTACCATGAAACTTTTATTTATTCCACTAGCATGAGCATATACTGTGATTTGTGTTCTCCAAATTCCGTTTAGCAGAGACAACAAAATATCTTAACATCACTTGGAATAAATATGATTAGATACACAAAACAAGCTTTTTAGATATCAGAGGAAGACAACAAATCTTCTAACATTTTTGAAAATCTAATAGACCTACACACAAACACAGGAGGGCGTCAGAAGAAGCAAGGATCAGAGGAGTACAAAGTACACAATGATTTCCCATCAGGCAGCGAACAGGCGGGCGGGTGTCACAAGCTCTAAACCCCAGAACTCACCTTTAGCTACTGCAGTTCATAACCTACGTGTCGTTGTTACCTTGTGGTCGACTAATTTTCGCGCGAGTTAAATGAAATTGGACGGACGTCAGCTTATTATAACAATAACCAGCCGGGCCTAGTTGTTCCCGACAGTTGATGAGATCACATTCTAACTTCATTATCACCGCCATGAATTATTGCATCACAATGATCAAAGGCAAAGGCGTGACGTTCCTGGAATTAGCGGTTACGCTCATGCAAGAGTGCGCTACGTACATCCTTTACTACCGCCGACTAGTATCTTGACCCATCCAGCCTCTACATTTCTACAACTGACCTGTCAATATCTTTAGGGACTGCCTACATACCTTCTGATAGTTCGTTTTGGGGAAGCATGACTCAAACCCCGGAACTCCAAGGTGCTCATTAAGGTAAACGAAGACCTTAACAAGTGGCACTCAGTAAAATATGAAATCGTTCACAGGCTGATCACTTACTAGAATCCATAATTACATTATCTTCTAGGAAAGAGGAAGGGATTTCGGATTCGTAGGCCTACTTTTCACTGGAAGTTTTGTGCCTTATGTAAAACTTGCGCTCATGACCACTTTGAAATTCCTTAGGTAGGAGGCAGTCAATATTCCCCGGAAAGACAATAGCGTATGGGGCGGAAAAATGACTCCTCATCACAGAATCAATAATGTAGTTATCTACTGGTAGAACGTCCATGTGACTTGGTTGCGGGATCGTATCCATAGAGACACACGGAAGACACTTCCAAGAAATGACGCCATCCTCCTTTATCCCTTACAGTTCACCATTTAGAATGCCCCATCTACTTCGTAGGGTTTCCCACTTCCACGGGTACCCTCCTCTAACACTCAAACAGCCCGGCCGTCCTCCAAACTCCTACTGCAACTATGCGGTTTTATAAATTACCGTAACCATCGTATTCCAGTCTCCTATACTAATGTTTCAGTTGAGTCCTTCACAGATCCGAGGACGTTAACTGAACTCACTCATGTCCGTGTTGAATGGTAGGGTTCGTTAATACCGGCGCTGAACCGTCGAGTTCTATTGCAGAGAGTTTTTAACCTGACAACCAGTTACGTAGATAAGTCTAATTAATTAGTCAGCCCAACAGGAAGTTGACCTTCTTAGCTAGTTACTACATCTCTCTCTTAGTATGAGCGTGCTACTTCAAGTCCCACAGTTTATGGAGCGTCGAATGGGAGAAATGTAAAAATAAATGGGAAGGATGTGGGACGGCAGTTGTTGCGGCTTGTTTTAATTTCCTACCTCGTTCCTTCAGTAGAAATACGGAAAAAAATGACATGAAACCTGTCAGGACAGACAACGCCTACAAGAAAATATCATCTGGACATCGGAAATACGAAGCAGAAGTCCTACGTAACCACTGAACCGCAACATTAGGCACTTACTCTCAGCTGGTGAAGATTCTCTACAACCAGTTCATGAAAACGGGACGGTGTTACTAGCAAACGCAACTTAATTAAAAAGCAACGGATTTAAGCCCCAAACGTCATATCATTAACAGTCACTCTTCAGAATGTCGCTGATGACTTGGAATACATTTGCACCAATACACATGTCATAGTCACATGGCATTCGTGTTTCCATCGCTTCTGAATGCCTGACAGGACATGTGCATTCTTCTGTCCCTTTGGTAGAAATTATAAATAACAGACATCACATTTCCGGGAACATGAAAAGCGAATCTATCATTCCTGAAATTTCTCCTGTATTGTCATTCAATATAGCCCACACCACCTCCACTGCAATATCTCCGTTTTTACGGATAGTTGTGTTTACAGGTATATAGGTATGTTTGATCTAGTAAAGTATTTAGTTTGTGGTTTGAAAAAACAGTACTATGGCCGACTGATCTGTATTGTTGTACACTCAGGTACCCTGGGTATTTCTAATTTTTTGGGTGTTCTTTATTTATGCTGGCTCTATAGCCGTTTAGAGATGCCGATGAAGATTATGGCTATCACGGTCAACGGTCTGTTGGTAGGAATTTACAGATGTGAGCATTAGTGGGATGAGATTCCCATTTGCCAAGGACGATAACATCATAAACCAGATGTAGATGACAGCGGGTAAAGGAAATCAACGTACAGCTCAATGTGTGGGCCAGGGTAACAAACAGTAAGGTCACAGCACACCTGACACGCACACGGCTTTGACTACTTACGGGAAGAGGGAAGGCATATGATAAAAACCGCACATGATCTCTCTGCTACCGAACCCAGTCCTACTGCGTGAAAGGCCAGGAAACGATCCTTAAATCCTCGTTTTGATTGGGCGACTTTTGGATTATTGACAGACCTTCGACAGCTTAAGTTACGTAGCAATGAATGCTACGATACACGTACATGTGCTTGCAGATTCGTAAACTAAGTACAAGGAAACCGCTACACCTTTTTTAAGTTACTGGCCCGGCATCAGTAATGGAACAACACAAAATTTTCAGACAAGATTTGAAGATTATTCCTTGCTAAACAGGCGGGGACAAATACCGGGCGAATACATTTTGTACAGTAGCGCCTAATATCTGTGGGTCCTCAGTATGGACTGCGCTTCATGTCACCGTACTGGTGCCAAGAACTTTGAGGTGACCCCTACATTTTTGGAAAGTATGTAGACTGCTGCTGTAAGATAGTTTCTTTTAATGCAGAATGAGTGATCATGACAGGAGATCGTCGGACAGACTTTTGTTGTACATTTGTAGATTTGTTGTACATTTGTAGATTTGTTGTACATTTGTAGATTTGTTGTACATTTGTAGATTTCACTGACGCAAATCTTGGTATTCTGAGCAATATTTGGTTTTGCAAACGAAGTACATTTTTCCCTGAATGGGACTGCTAATAAACATAACAGCTGAATATGGGGGACAGAAATTCCAAACCTGCCTGACGATTCCCCACTTCATTCAACAAACTGTACGGTTTGGTGTGCTTTGTCCACTGTTGGTACTATGGGCTTAGTATTGCTACAGCAGAATGTGATATCTGAACGTCATGGGGCACTTCTCAAACAGGACTATATTCCCAGCTGCAGGGAAGCGGTTGCGGTTTCAGTTAAATGTTTTTACAACAAGATGGGGCGCGCCCAAGCACCGATGATAGCGTTACCCCCCTCTCCATGGCTCAGAAATTTACAAACGCTACGGTGTTTGATTTGGAGCACGGTGGGCTTGGCCACCACTACTGTCTCCTGACACTAAACCAGTGATTAGTGTTTGTGGGCTCCGCTTAAGGATAATGTTACAGGAATCGTCGCCACAGTAGCGCGGATCATAAAGCCAAAACAAGCAGTTCACAAAAACACTAATATCGACGTCTTCAAGCGAAAAGTGCAAATGTCCATGTATGTTTGTGAGGCAGACGGTGCAAAAATTAAGCAAGTTGTTAAGCAGAACATATTACATAACTACACAATAACTACTAATTTTAATGTAACTGACTGTGGTTTTTCCTTTTATATTATTATTGTCACATAAGTGATGTGAAACCTAAAATAACAAGTCCTTTTGCAGAGACCCTGTGCAATGCCGGGGCGGTTCAGTCAATGTCTTGATTTATTGAAGTAATTAATTAGCTTCATTAAAATTAAAATAATTTAAATGTGTGGGCGCCATACTGTACGCTATTCGCGTCCGTGCATTAACTGATAATTATATAAGGCAACACAAACAAAACGCGCAATATATATTATATATAAAGCATATCATATAGTATATAAAATCTATTTTAATTGTATATTATGTATAGCAATACCGTACGTTTTGCTGTCGCCTTATACAATGCAGACGACATGTTCAGCCATCGTAACAAAACAACCTGCACATGAACATAATTTCGCGTAGTGCTGCTGTGGCCTATGGCCCAATTATTGTGCTTCCCACACGTAACCTTATGCTAATAAAGTCAAAACAATCACGTTCAGCATACTGTAACTGCTAATGTTTAGACTGCAGTCTTTTGGGTTGACATCGAGTTGTCTAATAGAACGTTATCAACACTTCGGCGCAATATGCCGTCTCCGATATCCACTCTGAAGATGGAGGTTACAAGGGCATTCGAAACACTGTTAACACCTACCAAACTACACAGTTACGTAACCCAGAAGATCACAACCCAAATACTCAGTGTTGTTAAATCCGCCGAGCTCATAAAAAAGCGTCATGGTGTGCAACATTCCCCGTTATGTATGTACTTCAAGCGCACTACATAATGATGCCCGCGATGCTGTTCCAAGTACTATCGCAACTACCTAGCTAACTGCAACAGCAGAAACACGGGACACGTGGACATTTCACGGAAGTACCTGCAAATTATTTCCCGCAAATTTGACTTTTACTTTATAAATCCCTTTCGCCAACTGGGCTAATAACAGTCACCCGTAAATATAAACTCATGGTAGGCACCGTTGTTTTATGAACAGTGCTGTAAGACTGCAAACAGTTAACTCCCAGACGTCATCAATAAACGACGTGTCGAAGATAGAATGGCTTGGCGATGCAGCCTGCGCATCAGGAAACAGCGTTGTAAAAGGCTTATGCTGCATTTTACGTTAAATACAGGCTCTCTGTACATTTAACAGTGTAAATGGTCCGTGCAAATTGTCATACATACAGCCGAAATATGTAGAAGCATTAAGACCAATTATGCAGTTAGCTGAAAATAAACTTGTACGCACAGGTTCTTTGCTGTACGGTACAAAGACACGGTTCATTTTACGGCCAATTTCAAATGCAGGAAATGGCTACATTACAAAAACATTACCTTAAGAAAATCAACTGCGATAAATGTTCCCCAAAGACATATATCGTACACTGTCCAAATCTTTTGGAAAATGCCGCCAAGTTGATTGGTTAAAACTACTTTTTGGAGGAGTCTGCTACCTCCACCGGCAGGGTCCATCAACTTCAAACTCTTCTTGCAGTCCTTGGATGGCGATAATGGAGGCACGAAGTTCCTCCTAAACGTCGGTAACCACACAGCGTCATAATCCAAAAGACCTTCAGCTTCAGAAAAAATGGGGCATTTCGTCAGCTCCTTTCATTATACAAATCGGATCAGGAATGATAATATGAGGAAGAATGAGTTACAGAAATGAAGAAGCGGTGGTCTATTTAAAACACGACTCCAACATTTGCTAGCGGAAAGGACAGCGAAACAGACGAACCTAGTGAGGTACTGTACGAGCACAATATAACTAACTCGACAACACTTCACGTTACATTTACATGCAAACAGACAACAGAAATTATCCATATGAATACTAATGGATTAAATCCAAAGAAAAAAAGTGCCAGTCATCTTTAAACAAAAGAATTGGCTGCGAACCGACAGAACACTAACTCAAATATTTAGAAAGTTAATAAACCCAGATAGCTAGAGAAAGAAGGAAAATAAAAGGGAAATGTTTGTAGATACAAATGAGTATTTTACAGACAGATAAAAAGAGTACCAGCAGTACACGGCACATGCGACACCTACAAAATTCAGTGTTAGGCCAGTGGTAAAATACGAGAGCGAGAGAAAAATGTGGTGGAAAGGGGGCCGGGGATGCGGGAACTGAAATGAGAACTTCAGACAGTTGGACATATTACATAAACCCAAGATCGATAGGCTAGCTGAAAATATTACATATAGAACAGGCACAAACGACCTGCAGGTGGGACAGGTGTAGACAGGCGGTCGAAGGCAGAATAGAAGGGCTGGCGAAGGGATAAAGGAGGTGATGGAAAGGGTTTGAGACGAGTACAAACATTTCAGTACCTAATGAATAAAAATAACAGCAATAAAGTTAATAAGGAACATTCCGAAGAACTAATGTTCAACTTCTGTGGGTGAAAAATCACTTGAAGTCCAGGGTCTGCATCAGCAAAGTCACTTCTCCTTCCAATAAATTAGTCCGCAGACCCCGTGTTGCTCGCCACCGCTTTATAATTTCGAGAAGCATTTTGCATCTTGTGAGATGTCTGCAACAGCTGTACTTTTGTTTCTGAACGTATGCATTTGAATTACGTAAGTGAAAATCCAAAAAAATCATAGAATGAAGCATCACTGATGTCTGAAAGTGTGCGTTGCGAAATTTTGCCAGGTTCAGGGTAACTACACACTTTTTAAAACACGTCAAATACTAAAAACGTACAATGGCTCCAAAATTTTGTGATGCCTAAAGTACGAAATCTATACTTTTCAGTACAAACATAGCACCCTACAATGCGTCACACCCATGGCGCACGGGTAGGTACACGTCAACGATAGAACTGTCTCCACATGCGCACTGATTATGGCATAATTATTGTTTAAAGCGACTGGTCACCGCTTCATTACAGTCGCTGCACACGACCTGCCCACAGGCGAGAATCTAAACGTCATGTCACGTCATTGAAATTTATTAAGGACGTTTAATAAGAATAGTTATTAAAGAGCATTTACATGTTCAGCTATCACACGCAGAGGACAGGAAGGAATGACGCAATATTTTAACATAAACAAGTTGGCAGGTGACTGGTAAAGTGGCATCACAGAATATTTAACTCGTACAACACCCCCCCCCCCCCTCCCGACCATTAGCATCATGTATGTTCGACTTAATCCTGAAATACATGTTCCCACGGTTTTATTTAACTCTGCGGCTCAGGGCTATATGACATAGCGGAAGAAGCAACGAAAACATGAAGTCACGTTGTGCACCGAATCACATGAAATACTGCAAACCAATGCCTGTTTGTCTCTCTATCAAGTGCAGAAATTTAAAAATCCTTATTCCTCAGGTGCGCAAACTTTCTGTCCGTTACATCAAACGCGAGGTCCACATTGCACCCAAATGAGTGTACGCAACTGCTGAAACAAACTGCGGTCAGCAAACACTAATGTGGGTGGGAGGCCATATTTTCGACATGTAACACAAAACATCTTCCACTAAAAAAAACCAACAACAAACAATTAAACTGATTATTGTATGATTTCAGACAACGGTAATAGCAAAATAATCCACCTACACCTATTCCTATACAACTGGACCCGTAATTATGTTTACATATCAGTTTGCTGATTAGTACCAGAATTTCGTTATATTATAACGTTGTTTCTTGGAATCGGAATTGTTGAATAACAATACGGCGTTACACAACAGTTACCAATTACCATCAACACAACTAATTTATTATTTCATATACGTAGATGTAAGCTACATGTTTTCTCCACTAAGTGGTCATCCCCAGGCTGTTAAAACACATACAATTAAAATCAGAATGGCAACTTCAGTTACGGGAGGTGAGATTGAGATCTGTCTTTGGTATAACAAAACGCATGTCAGTATAAAATGTTAAAAGTAACAATATACATATATATAATTTAGTTTTATAAATTAGTGGCGTCTGAGAAGGTACAGTCTATTAAATCCCTTCCGTAAGATAAACAGTTGTGCTTGTCGCCCATCTGCATAACACAATAAATTGATTAATTTATAAATAAATTAATTGATGGTAATTGATAACTATTTTGTAATATAGCCTATTCAATATAATGGGATGTCCAAGATATAAATACGGCATTACTTGAACACCAAGTAACAAAATCAAAAACAGCAAAATAAAATTAACTAAACCAAACTACACTAATTAAACTCGATAGGCAGAGAAAACCGAATATGTGGAAATGGTTCCATAATTACTGACACAGAAAATCCAGAATATCTGTAACTAGTTACGTGTTTTGTGTGATTCTCACAACACACGCCGGTTACCTACCTGTACAGCACTCTGGTCCTACCACATCACACTGACTGTTCCCTGCGAGGAAGAATCTTAATTTCTACCTATAATTTGGATGAACGTCAGTCGTCACAGTATTGATGTATTATGGTTAATTTGAGTTGTAAAAGTATGCGAAGTATAAACCGCAACGTTCTGCCTGTCCAAGCCATTACGGCACATGGAGGAGTAGAAGTATAGCTCCACTCATTCAACCTCGGCACTAGATGGAGGTGAGAGGTCAAGTTTACGCCCCAGCCGCTTTACGTCCCCGAAAGAACCCGGTACACACTGAACACGAGGAATGGCGGGCCCCAGAGCCGGTCTGGATGATTTGGAGCAGAGAAAAATCTTTTCTTGATAAAATTGTGTTTTGCTCTCAATAGGTGACAGTTAAACGGGGCGATAATGATACTAGCAGCGTGTCTGTTATACTGCTGGCTCCGATCGCATAGAACCACCTTCCTGTATTATAACAATGACGATCACGCAAGACAAATTGCGTTTTATATCAGCACATCTGTGTTGCAGGAAGTTGTATATTACTTGATTGAGATGCCTACTACCGCCCTGTGTCCTATGTAAAAATTGAAGTTTCAAATATTATGCACTACAATTCCACTTCTAGTTTTATACAGGTGTGTAACTTCTCCTCTTACTACAACGAAGTAACACGGATGGGAACAAAATGCTAGGTTGAATGTTCTGGTCCCATAACGACAGCGAAGAGAATTACATAGCAGTAGCTTCAGCATGTGCATTTTACACCGTTATTGTCCTATCCGGCAGGTCTCTCCGAAATGCTAGGAAAAAAGGCCACCCCGACGATGCAGGCACATGTTCACCAGCAACGTTGATAACCACACACCCGATCGCACGATGTCACAATCAACAAGGCAAGAATCTCAATAAATATATGATGAATTTTAAAATCCAGTGGCCGCACGGTCTACGGTGTAGATCTGCGGCCAAGCCCTTGCTGGGATCGTGGGTTCGAATCCCTTCGGGGCATGGACGTTTGTCTCTTGTACAGTGTTTGCGTTGTCAGGTACAGGTCTCTGCGACGGGCCGATCCCTCGTACAGAGGAGTCCTACCGACTGTGGTGTGTGTCTGAGTGCGATCAAGTGAAAATAAACAACCTCTACATCTAAAGTGAGTAGGTACAACAGGGAAGGACTATGAAACGAAACGACGAATTTTAAAATTATACTTACTACGCCTAATTATTTTACAGAGGCAAACTGCTTTGTAGACTTTTACATTGTTTTCACCGTGCATTTTTATTGCATAATTTCAGACACCAACAAATGCACTTTTATATATATAACACGTTTTTACAACATTGTTATACCCGACATGTTTCGGCGCCTATCACGACGTCATCATTGGTGTACCCATTCTCCTGATAGTGTGTACGTGATATATGGTTCAAACATACAACCAAACATATGGATTTTATGTGAAGACCTACGTATAACCCCTGATGATGGCGTCGTGATAGGCACCGAAACATGTCGGGTATAGCAGTGTTGTAAAAAAGTGTTTTATGTATATAAAAGTGTATTTGTTGGTACCTGAAATTATCCTTTGTAGACTTCCACGGATAAAAGTGTATGAAGTATAATAACACTGAAATGAGTTTTGGATATGAACAGTTACAGTAAACATCAACACATTTTTTCAACCACAGGCCTAAATAACAACTGCACAATCAAGGCCCTTTAGTAAAGGTGGATCATAGGTCCATATGTTTGCTACTTCCATGCCTGTGAAAAATTTCGATACCAAAGAAGCAGATTCCAATTTAGAAATATTTCATTTGTTGAACGACGTCCTGCACTGCACTTTCCAAGCCACATCTCTGCATTCATTTCCGATTGGACTGACATGCTCCCTACACTTCCAGAGTATTTGCAACCAGCATCGCCCTGGTTCTATTTGAATCGCGGGCACAAAACAGCACAGCACCTCCTTGCCATTATTCTTTCGTTTCGTATACCGAAACACGCGTACAAACGACAACAGCATACAGAAAAACGTATATATTCATAGTTTTGATTTACAGATGAAGTACTGTTTGCATTCCATGAATATTTTAAAATGCCAACAGAAGACGAAAGTTTTCGGTAAACAATTACCCTCGCTTCTTTCTCCAATTATTACAACAAACAGATTTAAAAGAAAATATTCTAATGTTATGTGTACAAACTGATAAAGTTTTAAAGAACACGTTTGTCAACAATGCAGTTGTTACCGCTGCTTGAAGATGAAAACCGCACAAATACAAAGCACAACTGTCTCATACGAGGGCAAAACAAATCAACCTGACAGTTCTGCCGAATGACTTTAATTCAGTTCCATATTCCAAACTGTGATGTCGCGTAATGTAACCGCCACCCGTCTCCATAGCACGAAGTCTAGCGAAATGTCACACAACACAGAAATCAAATCACATCACAACAACCTAACCAATCAGGTTCACTCACACCCCAAATGAATGCCATACGGACCGTCTCATACATAAAATATTTAAACACCGAAACGAGGTGGGCATAATGTGGCATTCTGTCACGCTTTTCCCCAATGTGTCGGTTTTACCTTGCCATTCATCATTCCACGAATTTTTCACCGTCACATGCATACTTTAAACGTCTGCGACAGGTTTGATCATTCTGCACGCTACCATGGCTTACATGAGTCGTTCACGCGTCACCCCTGTTATGGTACTGGAAGGAAGTACAGTTCATTTGATGACTGACAGCTTGGGGGATTCACAGTCGTATAGGTTACGGTGATTGTACACAAAATTTAAAAATTCAAACAAAGATGGTAATTGGCAGGAGAGGTTGCCCATCAGAAGTGAACTGAATTTAAGTGGTGGTATTCCCTTCACGCCAGATTTAGTGATTACACCGCTTGACTTAGTTTCCTGAGCCTCGTTTGTTAAGTAAAACAGTACACTAATCCGTAGTGTGCACAACATATTTAATTCGAGGGAACTGTACAACCAGCGATGCATATATTCATCACCAACACAGCAGAGATAGCCACTGCCACGGTGTACGAGTAATTCTGTATGAACAAAAACAAAGTTCCAGGCACCACAACAAACACAATGCGCCATGAATGTGAAAATAAAGGAAATCCTAATTCGATACAGCACATAATTTAGTTTTTGTTTATACAACATTCGTGCACACTTATACAGACGAACCCAGCAATTAAACTGAAAACACTAACGTAAAGCAATGTCTTCATTTAAGTGGATAACGGGGCGCCGTTCTTCTTTGCGTCCTTACTTAATGTCTTAGTAACACTTAGAAAGGGCCGTGCCATGGCTCAGGCGGTTAGCCGCCGGCCTCCCACCGCGGAGGCCCGAGTTCGATCCCGGGTCAGTCCATGTGGGATTTGTGGTGGACAAAGTGGCACTGGGACAGGTTTTTCCCCGAGTACTTCGGTTTTCCCCTGTCAATTTCATTCCACCGGTGCTCCATTACTAGGAAAAGGACAAAAAATAATAATCATCATCGTCATCTTCATCACAGGGTTGCACAAGAAGCCTCAAGGCTGCGGTGCGTCCGTAACGTCTACTGCGGGGCCCTTCACCACTAAGAAAAAACACTTACAAATATGATTTGTAACATATCACTTTCTTCGAGGGATGAAAAATTGTGCCACATCATATTCACTACACTAAAATTCCGTCATTCTGCAATGCTGATATCCCGGAAAAACTCGTTCTTACTGGTGTACTTTACGACGCTGACAGTAGCACAGATTCCACAGCGTCCATGATAGGATTCTTGGTAAATAAGTTGCGGAGAACTTGGAAGGAAGCTACTGTTGTCCCATCAAGCTACTATCCCCACAATCGCGAGGAGAGACTGAGTAAACCTGTAAGGAACCTCGAGACTGGCCACCCCTCCCTAAACACATACACACAGAAATACAAGCCTAAGTACAACGAAGTGCTAAGTCTGTTATTAACGTTTAATCTTTCAGCAAAGAGGAAAATTATACTGCAAATAGTCCGAGAAGTCAACTCTCCCCGTCCGAGCACTTACAATAAAAGTATCAAAAACATACTGATAATCCGGATTAATCCTTCTGAAGTCCTGGCATATACTACCTTACCCATACCTACGCATTCGAACCGTTTTGAGTTCTTTATCAGTACACTGTAGATTAAATAAGAGAAAGGACACAAACAGTTCTTACCAATACAGCAACTTCAATTTAAACAATTTAGAAAACGTACGCACGGCATATGAATTGTGGAGCGTTTCCTTCCTGTCGTATAATTATCTCAAATGCAAGTTAAATTATAATAAAGCAACGACGGTAGGAACACGTAAGACTTTATTTTAATTAGATACACATTCAGTAACATGCAGACCTGTAAATTAATGTGGGAGTCAGGTTCCTTCAATTGTTATCAGCAATAAAAGACGTCGATATCTTCGCGTGTTCGGACGACTGCCGTTTATTTTCTAATATACAAACTCAGAAACGCACAAACAGTGTAAAGATTATTTTGAAAAGACCATTCCTGTTTGTTCGACTATTTCAAAAAACGCAAGACTTGCGGAAAAACGTGTTACATACAAATTGTGTGTTTAATTTTTCTCCACAACTTTTGCTGGAAACAATTTAGGCTCCGATACATATTTTTAAGGTTAAGGATTAGGCTCCAGACGGGCGCCGAATGCATGTAGTCTTCACAAGTGTCTGGCATTCTAGTTCGATCTTAACGAAACTCAGAATCTGTCGACCAATTTTCTAAAAATTCCCCAGTACCAAATTTCATAAAAGTTGGTTCAGTGCTTCCCGAGTTATTTCATGCGTACAGACATACGGACGGTGCTATTTTAATAAGAGCTCTTCAGAAATGCAAACGCGGCTAAAATGGTAGCACAAAAACCTGGAACAAAGTTCGTCAGCATAAACGACCACTGAAAATTTCCGGATATTGGTTCGCAGTATCCACTAACCTCAGGCTAACGGCGATCGTATTTATTAAGCCCTGCCTACGCTGTGAAGCTCCTCGTGTTTCATATTCCAAATATAGACACAAATAATTCACATACAGCAGAAACAAAATTGTAATAAGTGCAACATATCTGTAACATGATATATCCATACAAGAACGATGAGGAAGAACTAATTACAATTAAATACACATGTGCACCCAATGCATAAGGCAAAAAAGAAAGTATTACAAAAATTAAAAGCCAAGTAGAAGTTCGCTGCCACGATAACGAAATTTTATACTGGCCCTTATCATTCCAAAATCAATTCAGCTTCTCAAGTGTCTGCTTCAACAACATAACCTTCACATTACAGTAGAAGTCCTCAGCACTTTCTCCCTTCCTTTATAACCTTATAAACTATATTTTGTGTGTACTCTTAGTTCCAAATGCTCCTTGCTTTATGCCTCACCAAAACTAGGCTTCTTAATTTCAGCACCCTAATTAAACTGGACAAAAATCGTTATTATTTATGGGTTATTTAACGATGCTAACAGTGCATATGAATGCTGTCGCGGGATACTTTCAAGCACTATCCCAGACCGAGGGAGAACAATAACGCCACTGAGAACAATCCCTGTTCCGGCCAAGACTCAAGACAGGCACCTCCCAAATACAAGCAAGAGGCAGACCCTTAATTTATCTCATTCGGCGTGAGGAATACAAGTCGTGACGGCATTCAGCCTTTGTAGCCGTCCATTCTGCTGTTACGTCACCTCTGCCAAATATAAATAAGCCTCACGCTTCCATAGATATGTTTCCAAACACACTAAATCCATGTTACTTCGTTAACCAAAACAAATGAGTAATCTGAAATGCGCGTTAATCTTCGGTCTAAGCACGGTAGCTGTCGCAGGAGCTTTGCCGCATACGAAGCCTGCCTCCGCCGGGAGTGTACAGACCGTATTGCCCCTGCAGTTCAACCTACCTTATTTCACAGAAGAGCCTCGAACTGCCCGGCGACAATTTCTACGCAGGTCTCGCACAAGCTGAAAACATTTCTCGACATACGGCGGCGATTTTCTATTAAAAGCACTGACAATGACCTTTGAATATTGTGTTACAAGGTTCTTACAAATAATGTGGATTGTTCCCGCTTGCTCCATATTTTACTGTCCTCCCACAAATTATATTGGCACATCACAAAGTCTGGAAATCTAGGTGGTCATAGGTTCGCACGTTATCAACCGTTCACCGAATACCTCTTCAGGGCAGGCCATTAGAAGTTCGCTGTATGAGCCGTCAAACTGTCCTGCACGCATAACCCCATATTTTTTCTTCTTCTATTAATTCCTGTTTCTTCGTCGAGAAAAGGGGCCAAAATTAACCGGACGTAGCTGTAGAATTTATTGTCTCTTCGAAAAACACGTCGATGAATTTCTGAGCAATCGCAGCAAACCAGTTTCTGAAAATCGGCGCAAAGTAGCTCCAACTTTTTTTTATCGGCGTCAATAAATTCCTTAAATGTGTATCGCGAGTCCGTATGTCATGACGCCTTAGTGAAGTCTGTGTACTGCAACGGAACGTAATTCACTGTCTTGCTTTATTTATCCTGTTCATCAAACCTCATGCACGCACATTAACGTAAAACATGTCTTCGGGAGTTCTGAAATTGCATGAAAACACTATAAAGCACTTTCAGCCCTTACAAACCGCAAAGAAGTGAAGTACTGCACTGCAGTAACAATTCTCACCTTCACTATAGGAAGCAAAATATTTGATCATTTTGCCTATTACGACGGAATTCACCTTGAGCGTCACCAATGATTTAATTCACTACTGGCGTTGACCATGCCACAACAACAGCGGCACAGTGACCAGTTAGTGTTTTACTAATTAGTTAGAAATTGCCTTCCCCTGTTTTCAATAAAGTAACTTTGTTCACTAAGACAGCTGGGCAAAGCGTGGATTCATGTTTTGTGCTACGGGAGGACGCAGAGCTCGGTCTCAAGTTAAGGAACACTGGACGTGCTGTGCTAGTCTCTGTTGGGTCAGAATCTGAAACAACCCGTAAACACTGATGAAGCAACGTGTGCTGCTTTTAGAGTGATTGAGTCTTCAGATTTGCAAGCAGTACGGTAAACAGTATTCATTTCGTGATACTTATGTAGAAGTTCGGACATGCATTCACTCTCCTCTCATGATAAATTTAAGAGCCGGATTCTATATACAGAAAGTTTATTGGATCGTACTTCATCCCATTCATAAACCTGCAACCCACAAACTAATTTCAAACTAAATTTGATACAGGGAATAGAACTAAGAACACGGAGACTGGAAAGAAGTGCCGCATTTACCTCTTAAACAGAACCAAGGTTTCAAAGTAATGAAACTGCACTATGCACATGTCAAAGCGGCACGACCGGAGGCAGGTACGGACCGAGACACATGGCTCGCGTATTTAAATCAGGTTTATGAAACGGATGTTCCCCAAGTCTGAGTTTTATACACTGGCATGTTCGAGAACCGGCTAAGATAAGAATATTTGGACATGGAGGTAATACGTTTCATGGTACTCGAGAAAAATTCATAACGAGGACCTTCACGATTGATTTTCATTCGCCTCCAAACACTATTACGTTAAACAAGTCAAAGAGGATAAGATGACCGGGGCATGTGGTACGCGTGGAACAAAAGAGAAATGCACGCAGGGTTCTGGTAGAAAAACCAGAATGAAAGTCACCGTTTGGAAGGCTTAGATATGGAAGGAGATAACAATGTAAAATAATTTTAAAGAAACAGGATGGGGGTGCAGACTGCATTCATCTGCTTCAGGACAGGGGCTTGTGGCGAGTACAGTACGTCAAATTTCTTGGCGAAATGAGCACACGTCAGCTTCTCAAGAAGCAGCCTGCTCCACCGAGTTAGTTTATTGGACTGTCTCGTGACAGTACGGCCTTGCAAAAAAAATGTACGCAGCTCGGAAAGAATACAAGCCAAAACTATATGAAACATGAAACGAAGAGGAAATAAAAAGAGAGCTGGAAACAGAACAAAAAAAAAGACAAAAGATGGAAAGGGCAAGCGAAGACAAATATCGAAGTAACTAAAGCGAAAAAGGAAAGAATGAGAAATAAAGACAACGAAGAAAGACAGAAGAAAAGCAGAAGAGAAAAGAAGACACAAGGACGGATGCGAATGCCACAAGAATGGAATAAAGACGAAAGAACTGAGACAGGAGAGAAACAAATAAAGACGCGAGAGAAAGAAAAATAGGAATTTCGATCTGAAACATGGGGTGTCTCAGTATGACACAACGAATGGGACAAACAGCCAATTGCAGAAAATCAGCATCCCCTTCAATAGCGGCAACATCTCCGACTTCCGTGTGCGACACGAAATCTACTGAATGTTTGTGGGCGCAAACATATGATAAGGTAACTAAAACATAGTAAGAGCACATAATTACATATATATAAACATTTATCTAAATTGTCTGCAATTTTGTGTCATTGCAGTGCCAACGTACTTTATGAAGCGATAAAAATAATGCGGTGTTTACGGTACGCTGAACGTTGCTGATATGAAACTGACGATAGAATACACCAAGCCCTGACAACGATTTGACACAGTGGAAAAGCCCCTGTCAATAGAAAATCAATCGCTAATAGCAAATTACATTACAGGACACGTTCCTGAGCCAGTCTAATCCACTTTCCAGCATCATTGCTTATTTGCGCAATTCCAGTATTTTCATAACAATTCTGTGTATATTTGTCGTGTCCAAATTCGAACCACGCGTTCAGGCCTTCGCAGGCCACGAGCAAAGACAATGCAGTTCAACCGCGGGAATTTCCTTCGCCAACTACCTGGTAATCAGAGGTGCAAACTGCAAATAATTATCCTATTTATACTTGAATAATCAACAACATTTTTCAGAATCCGTTATTACTGCCGCGAACTTACCGCATGTGGCTGCAAACTTCGTAGACGACACTGCCCTAGCAATAGTAAGCTCACCGTACTGTATAAATTACGATATATTTCCTTATGCAGCTAATACTATCCCGAACTTCTGCCTCTGCCATTCTTCTTATGTGCAAGAATTTTCCTGAGCACTTAGTGTCTTTCGAGGAACTGCAGCTTTGATTGTACAGATCAGTTTACCTGAATTGGCGTTCCCCACAGAGCTAAACTGAAAATTACCTACAGGACATAAAAGTCCTTAATTTCTACTTCGCAGAGAACACAGTCCGTCTCCACTAGAAAGGTCGGTCAGTACATGCTGTCAGAATCAGGCGAAACACAAAAAAGACTGTGAGGCAAATTCAGAGTTTCTTGCTGTTACAGCAGGCGGCAGATATAATTGTACTTGAAATAAAGCAGTGATTTCACCTTTCGCATTAAATACCCACCCTTTGTTTAAAGAAGAGAAAGTTTGCCAGAGCATGCCTTTGGTTCTGGTGTGCTGAAGGTGTAAAGCCGAATGGCTGCATGTGATACGTGCAGGGTCAACTTTATATGGCAGTTTGAAGCTGAGGGTTATTATTGGTGTGAAGGTCAACAGATGGCACGAATGTGACAGCACGCGCGCGTACGTACGACACGGCAATGGCAGTATTCATATTATCATTTAATAACGAACAGGCAGGTCATGTACTTGATCAAAAGTTAGGTAATTAACGCCGTCACGGGTAAGTCTTATTCTGTAGACGTCGTTATGAACGGACACAATCTGAACAGTCTCGCAGAAGCAATAGCACCATAAAAAGTTCAGTTTCTAGGTTTTCCTTCTCTTGTCCCTATACACTCGCTCTTCCTCGACCCCATCTTTTTCTGGTTTTCTTTTTCCCCTCTTTCAGCTTTACAAAATGAAGTTAATCTTGGGTGGCAGTTTTTGTCTTCTATGAAAAAAATAATTAAACGTTAAGCGAACCTAAAACTTGTATCTCTCGATAAGATCTAGTGAATTTCAGAGAGCATTTCTAAACAGGGAAATTTCTCTTCTATTTTCAGTCCTCAACATCAAGCAAACAAAAGCTTTAACTTTGAAAACTTTGTTTCATGTTTGCGTGCAAATACACACAAAACACAATTACACCTCCTACAACTCTTCCTTTTCTCTCACAAAAATGGCCATGGCTGTTGTTACGTTGAAAACAGTCACTTCAAGTTTAACTAAATACAAAAACGAGACGAGAAAATTAGAGTCAATATTTAGCATTCTCCACACTCAAAGCGTTCACTCAAACGCAAGAGAAAAACACCAGTAAGTAATTAAGGCTAGTCCACCATAAGCCACGTCTTAGTGCTGGACACAGAGGCGTCATAAAGAGTGCATGTTTAACTACAAGATACGGGATACTCACTCATCCTCTACGAGACAAGTAAAAACCTGCGACATAAGGAACGTAAAATCGGGACAATAACTGTCTCTATGAAGTGGAATTCCTCTCAAACAGTCAATAATCCCTCAGATGGTGGAGAATCCTCCCGCCCCGGCTACAAAACACGAAGAAAGCCGCCAGTGATACCTGGCCTGCACCCTCATATCCGTATTATTTATATCAAGTAAAATATCTACCCCCAGGGCCCCGAAGTGATCTGTTCCCTTCAGGCAACTTTAAAATTTCGTCTTCCACGCGGGCTCTTCCCTTCACACAATTTCAGGCGGGCTCTTGCCTTCAGAATATCCAGCCGATCCCAGTGACCGTGCGGTGTACGGCGTGGGATTGCGGGTTCGAATCCCGCTGAGGGCACGGATGTTCGTCTCATGTGTTTATTGTGTGTCGTGTAGGTAGTGGCCAATGCGACGGGTTTATCGCTCGTTCAGAGGAGCCATACCGGGTGTGTGTGTCTCATTGTGTGTGATCTACAAACCTCAACCATGAGGCGGCCTGGGCCCGAATTGGGCTGATGCACCACAGAAAAAAATAATATCTAAGCCTTGGTCTGCAAATGGACTCTTCCCTTCTGGTAATTATATCTACCCAAAAAGCCCCCTACCTTATCGCTTCCCGGCTGGTAATCACATTTACTACTAGGTCTCGTAAACTGTCTTGTTTCTTGACATTTTTCCTCTGATGTTCTTCAACCATTTCTTATGTCTCCCATTAGCTCTGTTGCAACATTCCGCAACATGCCCGTTCCTACATGGCAAGAAGTTTTAAAAACGTATGAATGAATTTACAACTACCTGCAATATACGAACGCATTAAGAATAAGACATAAAACATAACAAATAGAGACTTAGTTGCACTACACATAGCCTTACAAAGCTAAACACTAAAACAGCACCACAAAATCCAACAAGTAACTGTCACACACTAACGCAATTAAGATCATCACTTCACTTATACCTTATTCGTATATGCCTTTAGAGGTATTTCCAAGGAACGCCAGAACTGCGACCACGAAAACGCAACGAGCAGTAACTTGAGTAATACTCTGTATAAAGTAGTCCACCACAAGATCGGTCTTAGTGTACAGGCTGCATCTACTGTAGAATTCTCTTTGAAGTTCGCATCTATAACGCTTGAGTAACACACACAAAGGGG
The DNA here is from genome assembly GCA_013340265.1 of Coptotermes formosanus. Lineage (NCBI taxonomy): Eukaryota > Metazoa > Arthropoda > Insecta > Blattodea > Rhinotermitidae > Coptotermes > Coptotermes formosanus. The sequence continues at coordinate 1,573,247 of BLKM01008479.1, forward strand.
TAAAACGGCAGAAGGGGTTAGCATACGTCCCGACTTATTTGCCAGCTGAAAGGTATACGAGTGTCAGAACATTAAAACTGCAACAGCAGACATCTCTAGGCACCTGTCACCAGACACCGACCTGTAAATTTCAACACGCTTTTTTTTCCTACGAGAATTAGTGTACAATTTCAATGTTACTAATCGAGGTTTAGGTCTGTCTCACCTGATAATCTCAAAGGGAGATGGAGCCATATAAACTTTCGTACGTGACAAAATTCATACCGTAATGGGTCTCTATAACAGAAGAATGCGACTTGTTGGAAACGAGCAGGGTGCAGCTATGTTTCACGAAGAAAAAGAATTGCGAAGGGATAGACTAGGGAGGTTCGACAGCATGCAGAGGCAAGGATTTGAGGGTATTTTCGCTACCACGTCAAGACCGGTTCTGATATCAACCAAACCATGCCATTCAAAGAGTACCAAGCATTCCCAGGAACTAAACAGAAGGAGCTGGCACTTAAGACTCAAACACTTACGACACTTGTGCAACAGCCAATAGCTATGTAGCTTTCACAGCTTTCCCAATACTAAGGTGCAGTTACGGACCTGCACTGTATTCAGGAATTTCAGGTTTCGAACTCCGGTTCAGAGGATGTCTATTCTGAGAATTTACTGCAGTTTTCCACACTGAATGTTGGTAAACAGTGATTTAAAATAGGCCACGAACACGCCACTCAAAATTCACTGCTCATTATTACATCGTTCGTACATAACAACCAATGTCACTGAAATAGCGTCGGTCCTGCCGTCAAAAACCAGTAAAAATGGTGGTCGGAGCCTGTCCACTGTTGTGGCGATCCTTCATGGTACCGTGATTGCCAAGTCCATATAGCCTAATTTTGCTGACTGTATTGGGTTACTTTAAAAAGAAACTCTGTCAAGACTTCAATTACATGCTTTTATACAGCTACAGACTTAAAATTTGAAGCCAAGTTTATAAAACACTCCTCTACGTTCTTTAACCCCGCAGCTGTCAATCTGTCAGGCCCCTCTACAGTGTGACAGACACACAATTTTAATAACTTTTACTCCGAGATATATCATAGATATTTCACGTCAAATTTTATTTAGGCGCAGATAGTCACAGACGCTGACGCTCCTTCAAACACGCGCGCTGGATGTTCTTCCTCCTCCTCGACATCAACACCGTCACCAGAACGGTTCATGGGAAAAGGCGGTGGCGAGAACGGCACGCCTGCTTCTTATAAAGATCCGGAATTTGATTTTTGATCTGGAGGGAGGTTACACTTGACATTTTGTTGTTCTACTGACTCGGAGGAGCAAAGTGCTGGGGCAGTGCCTTAGCGCAGGACACAAATCATGGCGCTCCTAACTCATCATCGGTAATCATCTTCGTATAAGCTGAAGTACAGCAGACGCAGGTGAAGAGTCTCGTTAGGTAAAAAAAAAAAAAAAAAATGCATCAATACGTACTGGCGTCTGGGTTACAATCGTCTCGATTGAAAAAAGCAACAGGAATATTTAACGCAGTTCTGTACCATTAAGTGTCCCAACTTGTGGAGAAAAGGAATGCTGATATTGGATTTTCATTAAAATGTTCTACAGGCCTTCGTAATGTGAGAGACAACAGTGTGAAAAGAAGCGGGAAAAAAGCGTTAACATTGTTATGGTCTATTCCCTGAGGTGTGTTCAAAGGCAAAAACCGCACATCCGCAGGTGAGAACGAACTGCAGATGGATACAGGAACGATTTGCACGTAAATGTCCACGTGAGAAAACCCAGCTCATTCGTTTTTCTGCACACTCGTGTGCTTAAAAAACGGCAACGGAATTATGATAACGTCCGTAAAATATAAAAACGCGCCGGTTTTCCCGGAAAGTAAAATGATTACCTCTTCATACAGCGCAGCTTCGAGCCCTCGAGGAGATTATGTTCAGTGCAAGGTGGTTGAGGTGACGACATCGGGTGTGGCACGTGGCGTCACTTCCTCAAATTATAAAACCACTACTGTTTAACGGCGCGATATAATCTGTAATTCACACATTCCCCTACTGTTCTTTGCGATGATGCGTAACTCATTCAAACGAGTCTGCAGTTGCACAGTCACAGGCACCACGCTGCACATCACGAAGTGTTTCCTCGTCTTTCGGTAGAATAGTTCTGTACATTATAACAAAAAATACTTCAAACGAGAGATGCAGACCTTAATGACAGTCTATATATTTTATATTATGTATAATTATTTGCGACGGGCCTCTTTTTGAGAATACAGACGAACTTAAACTGTGCTTCATGTAACGTACGACCTGCTGTATATAGGCTTAATTACTCACACGGACCAAAACTGTTTCCCAAACAAATATTAGCTTTGGTTCCAAATGCTTACGTCCATCGAAATGCTATGAGTAGTTACACAAGTAAAACGTGCGGATCCATGAACGGCGGCCGCGACCTCAAAATTACGCATTAATTTTACGCACGTTGTTAAAATAATGTGTAAAGAACGTGTCAGTAATGCTGCATTATGAAGCACGGTAAAGGTTGTTAGAACTTCTCTTCCCATCCATTTATAATCCAACGGCTATAGCGCGCAACGCAGCAAGAGTGTAGAGCTGATGAATCACCTTCCAACAGTGCGCTTAAGGACGCAAATAGAGGTACGGTGATTTGCCACAGATCCAGCCAATCAGCTAAGTAAATATAACTAACGTCATGATAATGTGCGCAGGTTATGCATCCACTAAATTAACGAAATGTTCATGGCCGATTAATTACTACACCGGTGTCACGCGGGGTAAATGCCGCACCTAATTCCATGTGACCGATTCATGGCGGTACAATCATTGTGTCTCGCCTGCAGGGAATGCCACTGTCTGCTTCTAATAAAGAGGACACTGATACTGCAAATATAGCGCTGGTGCTAATAAAGGACATGACACTCTGTAATTCCGGAAGTCTAAGTCCTGGTGACGTAACCACTATAGGCAGCAGGCAGGAAATGTCATCACCTAATTCTAAAACGACGAATTCATGGCAGTATAACGCTTGCATATACTACAGGGAAATTCCAGACGACCGCAGCATTGTGGTGTAGGCCAACTATGGCAGCTGGTGCAAGAAAGTTAATTTGATAAGACCAAGAAGTGGTGGCATAACCATTATAACAGGTGTGCAGAAAATGTCACAACCTGCTTATAGAAGGCCAAATAAGGTGGTGCAAAGAACACATCTGGTATGCACGAAATGACACTACCCAACTCCAGAACACCCGCCATAGTCCTACAATTGGCAGCTGGCTTACACTTAATTCTTTCACAAAAGACGGGAAACGGTCGAGGTGCAAGGGTCAATGCGTGCCCGCCCTACTGCACTCTACTCTGCATTTAATTCGCATCAGACTGCGTCATGAGAATAAACACGTTACATCTTGTGAGGAGGAAATGCCAGTACCAATACACACGTACATAGGCGGGATTAGTTTGAAGTTCGGTTCAAGTTTTAATCTGAACTGTTTAGTGTGCTGACAGTTTGAAGCAAGCAGTTAAGTTCCGACTGGCGTACCAAAACCATGCAGTGACCATCCAAACGTCTACCACGGCAGTTCATAGTCCCTGTGCCTAACACACAAGTACAAGTTCCATCGCAGAGATGAGAACAACCTACAGACTTACTGTGATCCACTTGAAATAACTTCTCATATTCACAACGTATTTCTCCTTAAAATTCACTTGAACATGTTAAACGTGGTGGTTGCGCGGGTGGCACTCCCGGTTGTCGTGGGATGTCGGTTTGATTCACGGCAGAAGGCGTCGTTTTATCAGTCCGTATAGGCAAAGTCTGGAGATAGTACAAAGCAGGGCTGTAGAGTCGGTACACAAAACTTCCGACTCCGACTCCTTCACAAAAACTCAATATGTATTAATAATGGTAAATCTATAAGACACTTCAGCACCACCACGTGAATTATCACGCTACTGTTTAGACTTATAACCTATATTTAAGTATGAGTCTAATGGTTCTTGTAGCTATCAGGGCTGTGGACTTGAAGAATCTAGATACGATTTCAAATTCAGATCGGAGTCGGTACATTTTTCCCCACTCCGACTCCCGACTCCACAGTCCTGGTACAAAGCATGTCGTTTCTTCTCTAAACAAGCCTCTCAGTTCACCTTCATGACCTGCCTCTTACGTCACTGTGAAGTTTCTATTACTGAGTAGTGTATACTTACTTACTTACTTACGTCAAGGAAGTCTTTTTGCATTCCAATTACCGTGTTCATACAATTCAAGCACTGTATCTTATCCTGAGTCACCTGTCTCATTCTCAGTCCCCGTCACCCATTTCCCTACAGTCCATTTCAGTCCTTACAAAGGTCGTGAACTAAACTAAGGGACACATTTATCTTTTTTGTCCGAATTTACTTATTCCTCGAACACAACGCACATCCCAATTTTCAGACGTTTCAGACATAACTAGCACAACATGTATTGAATATTCTGTATACACAATAATCTAAATTTCTCTTCGAAAATTTCAGTCACACTTTCCACTTCTACTGCACCAAAGAAGTACATAAACCAATTTAAGAAATGACATTTCTAATGACATCTTTTACTGAAATATTAAACAGCACTGCACGCATGCCAATAAAGTGCAGAGACCAAACATGCTTTCCGGGAGAACAACGGAACATTATATCGTGGCAAACACGAAATCTTTCTCGCGGAACTAACTTGTTCGGTCAGATGCATTGGGTTTGTAATGTATGTTGTTTGTGTAGCTACCGAGGTGAAGTGCTGTGGTGGCGTCTCCTGTCGCCCACATAAGACGACTGAACGAGGAAATGCCAAGTCGTTCAGCTAACCTGTTAGATGGAGTGCTAAGCAAACAGCGGCCTAGATTCTACTTAGATTCTTGCCCAGACGTTCGTTCAGCAGTCTACTTCGTGCTTGTGTCCAGACATCGCAATACAGACCTCTTTTTACTCCCACTTCTGAAGATGTAACTATTTTACGTTAGTATGAGTTTTCTTGGCGATGCCAGTGGCCGCGCGGTCTAAGGCGTAGGTCTGCGGCCGAGCGCTTGCTGGGATCGTGGGTTCGAATCACAGCGGGGGCATGGATGTTTGTCTCTTGTGAGTGTTTGTGTTGAGCTCTGCGACGGGCCGATTCCTCGTCCAGAGAAGTCCTACCGACTGTGGTGTGTGTCTGAGTGTGGTCAAGTGAAAATAAACAACCTCGACACCTACTGTGAGTAGGTAGAAGAGGTAAGGACTACGAATACGATGAATTTTCTTTATCGAACAGACTTGGTCTGGTTACAGGACCAATACAAAATCACATATTCCGTGGTCAAGTGATTTTTATTGAGTATGTGACAGTTATCAATAAAGTCAATAAATTCCCTGCTCTCTAATTACTGCTTTCACAAGAGCGCAACATTGGAAAATACGATGCGCCAACTGAAGCACCTTCTATCTTCTAAACCTATTTCCCAACAGTAACTTTTTGTATTATGCTCACACCTATCCTTACACATCCAAAGTGGTTTATTTCTTTGAAGTTTCCAACCAGAATTATGTACGTATTTGCTGTTCCCTTTATGCATGTCAAATACTTTGCCGATGTCATCGTTCTAGACCTCATAAACAAAAAGAAAATGCATTTTCAGGCATGCAGTAACAATTTTAGAATGCCATTAAACGAGGTTTCTGGCCGAAACGTGTGTCTACTTTCGGATAATTCGCTGAATGCGTTTAGACGTGAAAGAACCAGAGAATGATTAATAATTATGCAATTTAATGAACCACTTCAGTATGCAGTTTTCACCAAGTTGGCTTTGTGAAATATGCCTACAGCCTATAAAAATCGCAAACTGCCCCGTTGCCACTTACATTTCTGCGCGACAGTGTTCTTGGAAGTAATAACCAAATTTTTAGCAATACTTATCATCAGGTTAGCCGTGCACTGGACAGTTCAGGCATTTACTAACGGCTTATGGCAAATTATTTTTGAGAGAATGCCGTAAAAATTTCATCAGCTAATCTTAAGGGAAGCTTCTTCACCTGTTGCTGGAAATCAATAATGCTTGTCCCTTGCCCGCACTTTATTGAGCAGAACACTGGAACACTTCAAAATTCGCTGAGGCAGAACGGCAAGGAAGCTAAATAAAATCACCACAGACCCTACATTCAATCTGCTCTGCCTTTTGCGCGTTCTTTCACAAAGAGAACAGAATTAACACACACTGGAGAGGTCGTTAGTGTCTGACAGTCCACAAGTCCAATCAGTGGATTTTAATACGACTTTACAGTGCCGGTACACATTACAAGTGAAGAATATCTTCTTATCAAACTCCTCCGAATTTTCCAACCGAGGTACACAGTTTTCGTGAGCTACATTATTGGTGACTATCTACAAAAGAAGTGTAATCACCACACCGTGTAGAAATTCAAATACAACGACAATGGGGGAAACGTGGGGTCAACAGGGTCACGATCCTGCGATCCTTGGAGAAGGAGTTCTCTCACCGACTTCCTTTCGTGCAGGTGCACTCAAAACACAGTTGCAAAGCTTGGGGAAAAAAACTGAATCGTAATTGTCCCTCGACAGAAATAGCGTGCCTGTACTCGAATCAAATTTCTGTGGAACGTTACTGAAACGTGTAGCCTATCGCCTTCATTAACTAAAACGTCCGCATACTGGAAGTGCAACAACGAACAACCGCCCTACAGTTAAACAGAATTGTCATATCAGCTCTTGCATATGTTTACGTGTTTATTCAATATTTAACAATATAAACAAACTTTAGTTCCTTCCGTCCGTTTCTGTCGCGCAATGTCCAAACATAATAACTTCTGAGCTGCAGCTATTAAGGCCAGTTAATTAACTTATCGTCCGAGTCTTTGTATGTAGATCCTTATGATAATTAAAATTCAAACTTCGAAACATGGAGCTTAATGCTAGCATAAATATCAGAAAAGATTACTATGGATAAGAAAGTTCTTACAAACTGACTATTGAGCAGTAAATTTAATGCTGAAAAATAATTACGGAAAACGGAAGAATGTCAAGAAATAGCCTCTCAGTGGACTGCTCACCGACTTCTTAGCACACGCTGGCCGGGAATGGGATGCCGTTCATCCAGCTTTTAATACATACGCACTCATTTTGCGTAAAAGAAAGGGAAAACTGCATTTAAAATGTACACAAATGCGTTCCGAACTGTGACTGCTATTGCTTAGAAACATCGATGTGATAGTCGTTGCTCATAATAGGTTCTATCACTTTTGACAAAACATACAGATAGAGCCAACAGCATTTCTTTAGTTTGACAAAGCAACGTGGAACGGCACTTATAATCCAGGCACCAGAACAAGGAAACAGGAAATTACAATAAACATAATCATCATCAGCAATTTCTGGAATGCCAGCGGAACAGAGACACTTCAAAAAGAAGCCCTAAGTTGAAACAGGCATCATTTACGCTTACTTTTAATAAAAGAGTTCGGAAAGGTGCTTAGAATAGTTACAAAAGGCAGACGATTCAACAAGACAGCGGAAAGACAAAGAAAATCACTTGTTTTTAACAATAAGGTCACGGAACAGCGCCCAAAATGATGCAGAGACACACACTTATATGACAAAGCCGAACGTAGAACATCGCTAAGTTTTCGACAAAGCAGTCATGAAAATACTTCAGTGAGAAAGCCTTACGCCTATACACACATAACTGCCAGCAGCAATCTCGGAAAAGACTCTCAGACGAGTGACTGAGAAGATATATGTAAACCAGACGAACAGTGTCACTTGTGTTTAATGATACAGCCGCTTCTAATAGCGGTGTATCGCACATACTGAAATGAAAAAGGCTTTAGAACAAACATCACTCTCTTCTGACAAACCAATCACGGACACACTCCAGCGACGAAGCCTTAGTTTATACAAACAACAGTACTTATTTCTCACAAAACAATCACAGCAAACGTGCTTACAATAACGGTTGGAAAGACACATTTTAGGGACGGCATGCGTCTAAACAAATATCTTTTGACAAAATAATCACGAAAAAGCTCTTGAAACAGTGGTGGAAGACACACACTTCGATGAGAAAGCTAAGTTTGAACACGCATTATCACTACTTTTTTTAAAGCGATCACAGGAAAGTGCTTAGAATAGCGACTGAAGACAGGTAAAAGTGTCACAACAAAAGATGACGCTTCCATTGGTTTTTAACTGGATACTTGTACATCATTGCAGTATAACATTTTTTGCAGGTTGCTATTTACAGGGAATATCAGTAAGGTAATAATACAAAAAAGCATGAAACAGGAACGTGCTAACACCTACCTTTGTGCCGCACACCTGGATTTCCCTGGAAATGAGACAGAAAAAGAACACAAGTTAGAAAAGAGAGTATAGAGTAATAACAAAAACCATTCATAAAATAATGGCTACTAAAACAATGAAACATCAGAGACAGCAAATAGAACGAAAATAGGTACATGTACACAAGAGCGGATAATCTTATGGAAAGGAAGCAGCAACAGGGGTGTGATAAAGAGTGCAAAACAGTGGGTGTGTAAGACCCGGCAATAAGAGATCCTGAGTTTAGAGTTTGCAAACTGTAAAGTACAGGTAAAACTTATGCTTGATAATTCCAAAAACAACACTAACTTAAGAACCTTAAAGCAAAGGTGTGTCGTAGTACTGCTACATTTAGAATACAATATTGATATCCAATCACAACAATATAAAAAACTGCTAGTAAGTCTGTGAAGAGTATGCACAGAAAAAGAAATCTGAAGAGTAGAACGACATTTGACAATATTATAAATGTTTCAACTTTGGACTCCTTCTGTAGAAATATTATTAGCCTCATTCTGCAGTGAATCTTTCAGACGGTGCGGCGGTACAGCGCACTTGTGCTTAATGGTCGGCCCTACTAGAAAGGGGGAAGGTCCGATTCTTCCGTCAGAGTGCGCACTCACAAAAGAATTCACGGAAGGGCAGACTTTGACGTAACCCATTTAAAGCACAGCAGTAAATACCCGTACCAACAAGTTCAGTAGGAAAAAGACCCTTCATTCTGCGTAATGAGTGTATCTGTATGTTTTGCATGGTTTCCCAAATTAAAAGAAATAATTTTCTTAAATGTCATTAAGACATTGGAACAGAGAGGCAATGAGTTTTCAGTGAGGAATAAAATACGCTTCTATGTACTATTTAGATGAATGTCATGCTTCACAGTGTGAGGGTAACACGCATCTGTTAACAGTTGTAGTTGTTGGGTGTGCTCAGGACACACTGGCAGAACGGCTATGATATGCTTGAATAATCATGGAACGCACGCACACGCGATACATTTGCGATATGCTCCTAGCCTACGCTGGCCGTTACAGTCGGGCTGATAGTGACGAAGGGACGACGTCATCCAGACGTTAATGTGTTTTGACGCAGGCGCAATGTCTCCGTGAGACACGAAGTGGAACACCCACGGACCGTAGAAACACCAGCCAACGAAAATGACAAAATTGCAGCTATGGAGCGAGAGCGCTGGAGAAGCTCAAGCTATGTCGCACGAGAATTGGGGACTACCCCAGCCGAGGGTCGTCGAAGTACTTCCTGACGATCAATCTTGTTCATGATATTACTTGCAGAGCTCAAATGTGTTTTCACATGATTGTACTCTAAGAATACAATTCTACGAATGAGTTCCGTCTCATCAACACTCCGTGGGCAGACTAAAAATGTATTGAACATCCACAACGCACCTATAGGCATGGGATAATCCTCATGCTATGCGCGAACGTGGGTATCAAGTCCGCTTCAGCGTCAATGTTTGGGTTGGCATCGTCGGGAGTAATGGCTTTGGCCCCTATCTGCTAACCAACAGACTGACTGCTGAACGACAGCAGGGTTTACGCCTGTCGTCTGCCTTGAAACAGATGACGGCCGCTTCGAAAACCTACTGTAACTACGACGCACCCACCGTGTGATCATTGCATACTTCACGCCATTTGACAGCGACGTGTACATCTAACACCTACGGTCTCAGAAAAAAGCTGCATAAAATTTTCGGCTTATTTCTAGGAAGGAATCATGCTTTCGAGAGCTTGTGGGCGAATTTCGTTTCAGCTTGTGTATACACACATTTATCAACAGTTAATCTAAGATTTTTAAAAATATCGCTATGCAGTACAAAAGTGCGTCGTTAGTGCCAATTTTACACCAAAGACTGAAGACAATTAACAGATAGAGTCCACTCTATGAGACACCAACATGTACAGGGTCCTTATTTTATCTAAAACAATATTTTGTCACTTGCTACCGCTTATCCGCCGCGTATATGGAAAATCGGCTCACGGGCTACTTTAATACAATAAACGAGCCGACAGGAAGTGACAACCCATGACTGTCAGATAAGATAATGACCCCGTATGTATGCATGCGCATACATGTGTGTGTGGAAACATGCACGCATTCGTGTGTGTGTATATATATATATATATATATATATATATATATATATATATATGTGTGTGACATGCATGGCAGCAGGCTGGATACTGTCCAGAAATAACATGCCTACATTACACAAATGTGTAAATAGGGAAGCTCTGAAACCGAGAATCCAATCGCCGATTCCTGGGGCTGGTTTGTTGTGCCCTTGCTTGTTACAAATGGAACACTAAACCTACAGCACATTCTACATTCATCGGTCCCATGCACTGGTATAAATAATCACTCACCGGACGCCATTGTTAGCTCGCAGACAATTTGTGGAATAAAACTTAAGATGGTAACTCTCTGTCACAGATAAAATGTTTCTCTGTTGTCGAAAGACTATTATGGAAACACGCTCGTAGGTGTCTTTCTTATGCTGAAGGAAAACCTAGCCTGGAACGGGGACATTTAACATTGTATGATTACACAGCACATCCAACTGTAAATCACACATCAACAGTCAGTCTATCTTATACTAAAGGAATGAACAGAGTGGCGTAGCGGTAACACTCTAAATTTGTATTTTCGGGTCCGTATCTCGGTCGGATTACCAGCTGACCTGACTTAAGACTTTTATAGTTTCCCTCACCGTCTCCACGTGAATGTCAGGACATACACTCATACACAAACCTCACGCATCCAAAATTTTTAACACCTTCTCGCCTCACACGACGGCGTATCAATTATGCTGTTGAACTTGGATCCGTGAATGACTTAAAAATCAATGAATTTAGAACAGAGCTCTCAGCTGTTCTCGGAAGAATTCGGCAACGTTACACTATGGCCCAGACTCATGATATCAGAAAAGCAAGCCGGATTAAAGCATGACACTGAGAATTTAATTACGTATTAGGCTTATATGCCGATCCCAGTGGTCACGCGGTCTAAGGCGTAGGTCTGCGGCCAAGCGCTTGCTGGGATCGTGGGTTCGAATCCCACCGGGGACATGGATGTTTGTCTCTTGTGAGTGTTTGTGTTGTCAGGTAGAGGTCTCTGCGACAGACCGATCCCTCATCCAGAGGAGTCCCACCGACTGTGGTGTGTGAGTGTGATCAAGTGAAAATAAAAAACCCTCTACACCTACTGTGAAAAAACACGTAGAAAAGGGAAGGACTGCGAAACGAAACGATTAAGCTTATATAGCTAGCTGTATGTCGTAACTAATATTTTCTAAGCTAGGTGGTCAGGTGGTTTCAAGGCTCACAAATAATAGTTTAATATTTATTGCTGAAATAACACTCTTGAGAATCATATTTTTAGAATCCCGTAGTATTTCACATGCCAGTTGCAGGTTTTTATGTTTATATGAGAGGGCTACAGCTGCAACACGCAAACCACGAACAATGCGTTTGGCAATTCTGCTGCCGAATACAAGTGACTGTAATTTTAATTTATCTTGATTTTCCAAGTGACTGTAGTTTCTTCCATCTTTGTGAAATCTTGCGGTCAGTGCTTTGTGAGCTGGTAAACTGTAACTGGTCATTGGTACCTGAACAGTGCAGTCGCATCATTGCGTCCGACAAACTACCGTCGTTCACGCAATAATTAAGTACCTATTTTAATTCACACCACAGCTTCGTACACATTTATGTTAGCCTACATGTCTTCCGAAAAGGAAAATAATACGATCAGACCATTAAATCACCACACTGTCTGCAGGTGTGACTCCATTATAAATTCTGAACGACTTCACCAACGTTATGCCACTATACGACACTTAAAACGCCCTAAATTTCCATTTCCTACACTAAGTACTAGCACACTTGTAAGGCGGGAGAGAAAATACTGCCACTTACTTTAGGATCCTGAGGTAATAAACCGCAAAATATGTTGGAGAAATATGCAGCTTTCTGAAGATAATATTATGTAGACTGTAAAACAACACGGCGCCCATCAAAAAGTTCCTTTCTAACTGTTGGTTCAATGGCGTAGATAATGAACGCTTGGCGCTAGGAAGATATATGTACACAATACACACAGCTACACATTAAGCACGAAATACAATTTGTATGTCAAGAACTGCAAAAGTCAACAATTACAAACATGGTCGCTACGCGAAAATTTGAGGTTACAACCGACAAATTTGCGTCTAAGGAATAAGTACTTCAAGTGGTAACTTTTTACACAAATAAAATAAAATCAAAAAAATAAAAACCGTAAGTTCAGCAGGAAAGTAATGGATCTGTTGGACTACAAATCCATGCAACAATAAGTGGGCTTTACATGTTCTGCTTGGAACTCCTCCTTTGCACTCTACAGAAGTCGTCAGTACAGTTCTCATACAGTGAGAGCTATATGCAAGGTATCTAGGCTGAAAGTTAGACAAAACATCAAACTGGCACGAACGTTCTCAGTCGACTAAGGACCTCATAATTATTTTGCACTTAACACCTTCTTACCGAGCATCAAACAGTCCACAGAGATGGGAAGAATTAACCCTTTAAAGACGAAACGTATCTGTTTTATACAAGGAATGAGCGCGTACCGCGCTGTAAACACTCTCCACTTCGGTTATACAAACCAATCTCTTTATGTTTTATAAGGCAAAAGTTTCTGTTTGTTCTGAGATCCGTACAAAACACATAAACGTAATGTGGGCACCACGTAGAATTTTTTAATGTTAAACCTGGCAGTATGTAAAGTTACCGCTAGGCTTTAAAAGGTTAACACGAATGGTGATAGGTATTCTTAAGGGTTTGGAAGGAGACGGTAATAACATTTAATCAAGGACGTATCTAGACGTGCGCCTAAAATCACTACGGAACCCGACAAAATTATACTGAAGATAGTCAGTAATTCGCCTGAGATTCGAGACAGCAATACCATCCTCCAATACTGTTGCTACATCAACTTTATCGACTGTTAACCGGCAAGCGTTACTACGTGTTCCGAAAACGTTGTACAAGAAAGCTGTATGTGTTAACTGCATTGCGACGCGTCACATATGGCACGGTAGTCGTGACACTGGAAGTACAAATATACTCGTATATCAACTGAAAACACCGCAGAAAGTCTCACCTGCAAAGCAATGACGTAAGCAAAGACGTCGGTCGAGCTGTGGCAGAACGGATCGCATGCGACGAACGGTGTTCAGCAAACCAACGGGAACGCCGACCGACAGCAAGTGCATGACAACCGAACACAGCACGAATACCGCCCATAGGAATGTGCCACAAAGTGAATAAACAGTTCTTCTTAGCTGTTTGTGGTCAGTCTGTAGCAGGACCCGCAGACACCGAGGAAAATCTTACCATTCGTACAAATTTTTAATTCGCGTTTCTTACCTAAAAAGGCGTTTCAACTAAACACGTTATAAAATGTCGAACTGGTGGATGAATGTGAGTTACAAACTGGGAAAAAGGAGCAGAAAGAGGCAATGTACTGGCAAACTTACAGTAGGTTTCCACGACATCTGAATACCTCGGAGAATGGCGTAAAACACGTAGCAAAATGCAGGGTGGAGTAGGCCTGTCTTTATCCTTACTCAAACAAACAGCTGTACTTTAGACGGTTCATGTTTATTAAAGCGTGACAGGAGGCCTAATAGAACGGAAAGTAAACATTATCTTTAAACACAAAGAGTTTTCCAAATTAAGGATGAGGTTTGATGCGTCCGATTACTAAACCTGCAACTGGCAGCACATTAGGGACATGTCAATAACAGATATCAGCGTCAAACTAACTGTTGGCATCGGCTTAATAAAATATATAAAACGGCCTCAATAAAAGTTACACGCTCGCGTACGTGTAAATTGCATTACAGAGGTACAACAACCGGTTCATATGTTGATGACGCACGAAATGTTTTTGCAACCAATACATTTTCCACGTAAAGGGGAACAAAGTAGCTAGGCCTACTGTAACCACCATCAGAGTAACACATCCATTTTAAGTATTTCATTCGCCTTAACTTTGTGTATATGTGTGTGTGTGTGTGTGTGTGTGTGTGTGTGTGTGTGTGTGTGTGTGCGTGCGCGCGCGTGTGTGTGAGACAAAAAAGGAAAATACAAGTAAATATGCAATAGGAAAATTCCCTTTGAAAGTTCAATGGGGAAGTTTGATCATTGTCTTCTCTAGCACTCTCATCCAGTCTTATACATTGTTCACCAAGCTTATCTAGCAGTAACATAGTACCAATATGGAAGCAGCCACATGTTCTTCAAGTGAATCGCGCACACTAAACATTGTCCAAATATGTTTTTATCAATAGCGCACATTAAACGTTTACAGTACTGAACAGGCCTCCTTTAAACAGCACAAAGACAGACACAATAATTCTCTTAGTATGAAGCATCAATCTTGAAGTATCTCTCAAAACTGCAAAGCCAAACCTACACAGCTACGCACGGAGGATTTTATGCACACATCTCCGTCAGGCCAACCTATAAAACAAACACCCCAATGGAAAGCTCAGACTTCATTCTTCAAATCAAAATATGACTGACTGCCACCTACTGGCAACGTCAAAATACTTCTAAAAACAGCGAGATCAGAGACAGGTTTTGCATCTGATTCCATATAGATCTTGAGAGACATTCTTAAATCATGACTTCACTGGACACGCAGCATACCAATCTAAAGACAGAATTAATGAAGAGGCGCTGCAATAGCTACATAGACTACAGCACATCTCGTATTGCAGTTCATTGTCGCCGTCTTCCCGAAGTATTCTTAGCTATCATGTCTATACACGGTGGAACATAAAGAGAGGCCGACAACCTGACATGCACTGCCCTGCCCTGCTCTGCTTAATCACGTATATATAGGTAGATGTGCAGGCCCACTGGGGCACACAAACTTAAATATCTGTTGAAGTCCAGATTTTTATCTATATATTATCTTCCTTGTGTGATCACAGTACCTTCTCCATAATATGTACACCTACCAGAAGGTAAATACAATTAATCCCTACTAAGGTACCTATCTGAATATCGCGGGCCGGTCGGACCGGATTTTCGCGCGTCCCACTTTCACTTCGTACAAAAGTAAACAGAGATCAAATTCCATTCTCTTCATTTACGTGCTACTGAAAAGCCTCTTTACTAAGTACACAAGCAGCACTAATACATAATATAACATACAAACAAAATAAATTAAACAAAACGCAAGATGATTATGATAACAATAACAATCACAATAATGAGAAGAAAATGGTTCATGCAGAGCAAGGGTTCTAGAGGACCCATACGGTCCCAATGTTAGAATGGCTTTGAAATCTACAATAAATCGTTTCAACACGAAACATTTTCGGAAACAAAAGATACCGGATGGGTTGAAAGACAGCACCTGACTACTGTGGTTTCACTGCACGTACTTTGTGAAAATAATGCATTGTACCTTCCGTCTGTATAAGTCATTTGTTTGCATCTGGCAGGTGAACAAACCTGCGGAGCTGGCGGACGACCCTCTCTGTCCTTTGTACGTGCAGTGGTAAAAGCTGCGTATTTGGTTTGTTTCGTCCGCCAGTCCGGTGTCGGTGTCGCTGTACACGTGGCTCGGTCCTAGCCTTCCGCTTAAACCTTGCATCGGCCAAAACCTTCAGATAACATACACCGTTTGGGGGAGGTTACAACGTTTACGCGTGACACTGTACGTGTGCGAAACATGCAGACTGCTTAACTTTAGTTTGAGCTACATTATACTGGCTTCAGAGGGGTATCACACCCACCTGCAATGGGTATGCACATCCGTGCCGTATCATCGTGTGAATGCATACGGCAGCTGGTCCCACATCTGTAGCTGACAAATAAACCTCAGTGTTACTATGAAAACATAAAATGACATTACAGACGAAGAAAAGCAGCACCAGCTCCCAAAAGCTACGAAGAACAACGTGTCTCACGCATCCACTGGATGAAAGATACAAACATCCAAACTGCATTCCACGGCACATTATTTCGTACTTGTAACTGTTAGTTTACCAGCATGAAGAGGGTGATGTGTGTTCCAGTACGGTACATTACGACGAAAGTAAAGAAATTCATATATAATTATTACTAACCGTTTCCAGGGTACGAATGAAAACTCTTGGTCACAAAGACGGGCTACGTAAGCACGGTGCGGACGCTACCGTGTTCTTTCATTTCGCTACAGGGACGTCTTTTAATTAAAGTCGTACTGTTTTCACAGTTACGTCATCAGACAAAACGTAAACAACCTACACTAAAGGGCGCTATGTTGCTTCAACCACAGAAGTCCTTACGCACACCCTGTAACATCAGTGATCGACATTTAAGAAACGTCGACTTCGAAAGCCCTCGAAGATACTAACCCTAACGTCAACTTCTCCGGAAATCGGTACGGCATTACTTATAATACTGACATTTTTAGCTGAGGGGATAAAAGATTTCATCAGGGAGACTTTCTGGCGAGCTGAATAATTATTAGCCATACTCACAGACAACTATGTGCAATGTGGTTACTTTGTTTGTTAACCAGTTAGTTGTTAGGTGGTTAATTCCTGAACGAATAGCATGACAACCAGTTGTAAATCACCGTTAGTTAAATATTTCGATAAACAGTACCTGTTCAGAGCATTACCATGTCTTTCCTTCTGGCCAAACGTAACCTATTGCTTACAATGCAGTTTATAAGCATGATAATGTCAGTCCGTTAAATAGCGAACCAAAAGTAAGGTAACTCATCAGTACATCAGTTAGTAGTTAATTATATACTCAATTACTGTACGCAGGAATTGCTGTAGAATAGTTATCTACTTAACTGTCCAAGCCTAGGCACAAACTAGTCACCATACTGCAAACTGGCGCCCCGAGAGCCTCTACAATAATGGATTTGTCCTGCTGAATACACAAATGCAAGGACTACAAGTTACTGAAATGGGTATGTAGGGCTATTACCACATCGCATCATCATAACATACCACTCACATTTTATCATTTCAACTGACGTATGTAACTGTAACTACCTTCACATGAAACGGTTTTATACCACAATTTTTCAATATGGTATCTGCGCAAATTTTTGAGTCATGTATTGAAAAATTTAGGCCATGGTAATCTACGCGAGTATCAGTGGATAATGCATGGACACAGATCAACTCGTACATTTATTTATTTAATAGTATAAAAGCCGCTGACACTAAAAAATGGCAAATGTCGATAGAAGACCCTTCAACTGATGCACCATTATATATTAGGAACCTTGAGGGATACTCCGAATCACGATTTTACTGAATACGTCCCCTGTGATTTTTTTCAGAAGTTTGACATTGTAACGTCAAACGATACATAAGCACATCTCATTTCGATTTACTACAGCGGCCTCGTGGTCGCTATCAGAACTACTAACAACTTTAATTCCTGCACAATGACAGATCAACCAGGAAATTGTGAGGTTTAAGGGTTTCTTCACATATACATGATTCCTACTGGTACTTCTCTATAGATTCAGCATCTCAAGGAAATTGAAAAGAACATATACCCCACAACTCTTCGTTACAATTGGATGATATGCAGTGGCAACACAAAAACCGTTCCATTGATTTATGGTGGTCTCCGGCCTGATCAGTTTACAATACTGTTCAGCAGGATATGTTCGTTTGTAAAAACTATCTGCCCTATTCCGCAACCTAGAGTTTCGTCTTCTGTTTTGCTCAATACACATGGGATGCTAAGGACCCGTGCTTTATATGGTTGCGAAGATGATGATGATGATGATGATGATGATCATCATCATCATCATCATCATCATCATCATCATCGGCGCTAGAACTCATAGACAGTCGTGGTCTCGTTCAGGAGTTTCCACCATTCTTCGCGATTCATGCCTGTTGCCCACCAACTCCTTATTCCCAGCATCCTTGCATCCTTTCCCACATCGCTGCGAAGATAACAACGTTTAAGTTCCTCACACGCGAATTCTTTCGTACGCATGTGTCATCACACCGACCCACACTGCTCCTTAAGAAATACGTCTGTGAGACTGGACCCGACAACACTGTCTGTGGAGCAGCAAACTGGCTGCCTCCAGGACACGGGCAGAGCCGTCTTTATTCTTACACAAACAACTATCAGCAGTATGAATTTCGTTCTTCCGGGATATGACGCTGCGTCAATGGTTAATCAGATCCCGACGTTTCGAGGCAACGTAGTGGCTTTATCTTCAAGAATCGAAATGTCCCAGTAGAGCAGAATTCTCAGCTACACAGCCGCAAAAACCTCAAAACTCTCTACTGCTGCGAATGCAACAGCGTGATGTTGGAGCGAGGGAGAAAGAAAGGAACACATCATCTTGACAACGTGTTTCGAAATTTCAAGAACAAGAACAAGAAATGTCACTCTGAGCATGTCCTACAGAGAAAGGCGCGCACACAGCGCACATGTGGTGCTCCGGTAATTTGGCCAGCCACGCTTCCATACCCGCAATCGAACAACTCAGTCGAATATAACTGTATGAAACGTCGCACCAGAGAACTGAATTCCTTGGATACATAACAAGTATGTTTTCATCACAACTTCAAATGAGATACCATCTCCATGGATGAGAAGCAGGTTAGGATTTGGAAGAAAATGGTATTGGCATTTTCCAAATAATATCCCAATAATATTGGAGGAAAGTGAAGACGGCTATGAAACATGTCAAGACAGCCGGTACGGCAGACACGTTTCCATCTTAATACCCACAGAATATAAATTTACACCATTACCACTATAACAGACGGATCGATTATGGTGTACATTGTGTAACATGAACCTTACGGTACATTCATAAAATACCCTTTGAAGTTCGCCGCTGATTTAAAAGCCGAGCAGCAACAGTGTGAGGAAGGCTGCAAATACAAAGAAATTACAAACGTTAACGCATACTTCCTATTACTGGAAATTAATGTCTTTTATAAAAAGGCATGCCGGTAGAAGCTCGTTTGTTTCCTGAGATCATTTTGTATTACGCTTTGAAGAACAGCTTATGTGTGGGTATTAGCAAAGAATGGATTTCTATAGCACGAGAGAAAGAAATATAATTGACAGTAATAAACACAAGAGAGGAAATGTTCATTATAATACGTTTTATATGTTTCAGAGCTGAATCGGACATAGACATATACGATTTCCAGAGTTTTTAATGAGATTTCCTACTTTATTCTGCTGGTTCAAATTACACCAATGCATTAGATCTCGCATGAACAACGTAAAGGGTACTGTAATAGACATTGCGTAATCAGCGCATAATGAAATCAAGACACTCGTAACCATAAACATGGAGCTCTCCAAAGCAGTTAAAATAACCACATTCTTTTAATAAAATACACACGCAGTGTCCCACAGATGTTGATCGTCAGTCAGCCTCGCCATGTACATACGGGTACTTTCGACCACAGGAGGCTCTCATTAACTGATGCCTGACTTTAATCATCCGACGACCTCCACAAGTTCATGCTTTTATGTAGAAAACACTTCCTGCTGAATTTCGACGGACCTCTTCCACTAGCATAAAATGTCATGCAATCCAATGACCTACTTGTATATCTGCGTACGTCCATAATGCTCACAACTGTAGGTTACCTTCGCATGGAAGTTGTCATATATAACTTTAAAATTTCGCCGCATCGTCATATTTATAACGTGAAGACGAAGTGTTTCACACTAAAGCCATAGACACGTATCTCGACACCAGTTATTGCCAACTTATGGGAAGTTAAAAACAATCTGTTGTAGCCTACACGTCGTTATTTTACGTTCTACAAGGAAGAAAGAACAACGTTTAGAACGCTTTACAGTATTATAATATACGTACCTACGACACACAGTTTGAAAACACTGTATTATTTGGGGCGGAGTGTCCAAGTGGATTGACTGACCACTGCTTCAACATACCATTCGGCCACGCAAGTTGATGCTACATGAACCATACATTACCTTGTTATTCTTCTCCGTTTATTCGAGGACGCCATCAATTTCTAAATGCAGTGGAAGTCGGTTATAACGTCATGAATGGGACTGAATATTTTGTGTCGTTATAAACGAGTGTTTCAGTAATGTAATGTTATGGTTAACAGTGAGAAATTAATCGGTACCACTGAATATCTGACGCTATAGACGAGATGTACAAACTGATGTCGTTACAGCCGGGTTCGACAGTACATAGCGTCGCATGATAGGATCACTAGGAAATACTGAATTGGAAGGAATCTTGAAGGAAGGGATCGTGGACTAATTCAAGGTAGATGCGTGGACAGACCGAGAAAGGCAAAGGAAACTTGTTACGACAGCCAGTCTCAGGGCAAAACTGGAGGCCAGGACCTACGAAACATGAAGCAGGAGTGTTATAGACTCGACTGCACCGTTATTGCATGCCTTTTAATGGACAAACCATCATCACGACATGACTGGAGGAGACAGATGAACGGGTACGGGGAAATGACAACGGCAATTTCGGAATGTCGCTCCAATTAAAGAAGGACCACCAAGATGGTATTACTGATAGTAAGAAAGTATTTCTTTGTAGACGTGGCCACCTGTCATATTGTCCCTCTGAATTCTGGACGAATAGCCATACCTCTGAAATTGCCAAAATAATGCAAGTATCAAGTGATCACTGTACTGGAAATAGCCGTATATGAATAATTTAGAAGTCATACAAACACTGACGAAGTAAGCAAACCACGAAGCCCACTGTATCTTAGATCTTCCACTTTCTTCTGAACTTAACACTGCGGTTCTGTGAAACGGGCTTATTTCTGTAGGATGACTGAAGACAAGGAATACTTCAGTCAATAATGCAATTTTAAGGTTTATATGCTTGCATAATCGCGTCTTTGAAGTTAATTTGGAAAAGAATTCACCCAGATCTTTTTAAAAAAGTGTTCTTTTAAGTCAAAGGATTAGAAGCAGGATCGAGGGTTAACACAGGCTTTCGTATAATTTAATTAATTTGGAGTACACCTTTGATGTTTTAATGTTGGACGTTGTGTGTAATCAACGGTCACACAACGGAGGGCAACTAAAAGAGGGAACGATGCTAAGTCAGTTACTAAGCAAACGGTTCAAGAGTTTTTACAACTGAAGACGATCTCATGGCAGAGAAACATTGTCTACATTGTCTACATGTCTGAAATACAGAATCAATATTGGCCCTTTAAAAGCTACATAAACGATATTTAGTTCATAACAAGCCTTTCTATTATTACATCTAGTATTGAACAGAGCCAATACAAAGTACATCTAGACCTTCGTCCTAGTCTGTTAGGAAGTTTCAGAATACATAAATGAGGCCTACGGCAATTCAACAATACGATATCCTAGAAATACACAGTCCAAGGACAACCAATTTTACATAAAACAAGGAGTTCGGCGAAAAATTCATAAGGCCTTCCAGGTCTACATAGCTGTTAGTACACATATCATCATCGTTGCCGTCATCGTCGTCGTCATCATCATCATCATCATCAGTTCCTGTAATTGTAGTTACTGCCTTTGTACATCGTAATTACAACTATACATCCAACACAAACCACATTTCTAGGGTATATAAAGTTGCAGCTATTGTGTGCTTACAATGTGTGGTACACGTAATGTTATTTCTCATGACACACGTTTATTATTATTATTATATTATTATTATGTGTGAAGAATTTATTATTTAAGAAGATTCTGCTACATGACAGCACTTGAGTAACAGAAAATAATTATATTGCATAGTTACGGGATTCGATCCCAGCCAATGCCCTTGTAATTAACAGCAACCCTCGACCCACCTGAAGTAAATACCTACCCACCATAATACATCACCCAACATTATTTGG
Organism: Coptotermes formosanus; assembly: GCA_013340265.1. Taxonomy (NCBI): domain Eukaryota; kingdom Metazoa; phylum Arthropoda; class Insecta; order Blattodea; family Rhinotermitidae; genus Coptotermes; species Coptotermes formosanus. The sequence continues at coordinate 1,595,517 of BLKM01008479.1, forward strand.
TGTCACAGTATTTACCCTTACATTCGTAGCTACCTCCATATGTGAAATGCTTGTGATTTCAGATACCGAACTGTTCACTCAAAATAACTTGCTTTTTCTGAATTCTTAGGTTACACAGTGTCGAATGGGAGAATACTTGTGAATGATACATTGTAAAATGTGAACAGAATCCAATCATGGCCAATTGTAAGGTACATTTGCATGGAGTGACTGAGGAATCTCATAAAATCTGGTCGCTACTGTTGGTCTCCTGATCGAGAATAGAATAAAGGACTTTCTGAGTACGAAGAATGTATTCTACAGAGATCTATATTGCAATATTCGTTTAGGGACTGAAGAAAACAACAGAAAATATCGGTTAGAGTAGACAGTGCTTAACCGAGACTAGAGGTGTAGTTTCTTGCTGTTTGTATAGCTTATTTAATGCCAATATACCGACTTCCGGTGTTACGCAGCGCCGAAAGACATGGCGATTAAAATCACGAATGAGGAATGTGTTGCAGGAAGTGTTCGTCTGCTATCGTGAGTGTCGCATGCGGGAACCGACGGAAAACATGCAGAACGTGAGGACAGCACTTCAAACGAACGACGTTCCTGCAGAATGCAGGTGACACAATTGCTGCTGTCCACAGAAGGCAACCTGCGCCACTTATTAGAGGGTGTAAACTGTAACACATCATCTGACATAGCAATCCACATTAATGTTACGCAAGTGCACACTGCAGTGCTAGATAATAGGCAGTCACTTTAACCCTTTAAAGACGAAGCGTATCTGTTTTATATCAGGATTCAGTGCGTACCGCGCTGTAAACACTCTCCACTTCGTCTATAAAAACCAATCTCTTAATGTTTTATAAGGCAAAGTTGCTGTTTGTTCTGAGATCCGTACAAAACACATAAACGCAATGTGGGCACCACGTAGAATTTTTTAATGTTAAACCTGGTGGTAAGTAAAGTTACCACTAGGCTTTAAAAGGTTAATTTCACCTGCCACCGAAGGAAAAGCACAGTTTCTGTGATATGAAACTACATTCTGCCTCAAAGAACTTGCTTAGTAGTTCAGATGTGGTTCAGTGAAATAAACACCACAGCACAAGCAAGAATCTGATTTTGTTTTACGTAATTACGGCATTCATTATACTAAATAAACGAAGTCTTCCTTCATGGACTGGGCTCAGAGACGTGCCAAATACTGTCGACAGTTTGATTCATACAGACAACCGAAATACAGCATGTCAAACGCAGTAATTTAACTGCTGAAAGCACTTGAACTTCAATGACGTAACATCTAACAATAATTCTCAAACATTTTATATGTGACAATCCAATATCACATCTGCACACTAATGTATTGCATAAAACCCTCCTTTATTGGTATACTATGTTATTTCCGACATGTTTCGTCTTGTGCTCGGCAATCATCAGGGAATCATTCATATACAACACTAGGGACTATCGCTGGTTGTTCATTTGTACCGCACATGCATTGACAATGGGGCATTCCGCAGCTGCTTACGTTTAAGAGTTACAATTCGTTCAGCACATGAAAAGAAAACTTAATGTTAGGACCATGACTTCATAAATATTAACGATGTTTAAATTACGTAATTCCAATGACTTCTGAGAACCGCCTGGATTGTTTGACATAAACTTCAGCCTCTATGTTGATACCAAGTCGTGTGCTGCTCCGCCATTACACTGTATTCTGTTTTCATCGTAGCAAGTCTCATAGGAATCAAGCCTGTTATTCGGGTTTTCTCATAATCTAGGGATCAGCCCTTACTTTTATATTTTACAGTCCTTCTCATTTCCAGATTTTATGACTCAATGCAAGCCCTCAATATATGCCTTACTGGTTTTCTGTCTGCGATGCTACAGCGTTTTGTACGTTATGTTTGGAAAGTCTAGCGTAATTATAAAGTAATACACCCGCACAACATACACAATAGAGTATATTGTCAGTTACAACCAGCACTGAGGCCATCTTTTTACGCAAAAGGTGTATTATTCTTGGTACAATGCCTTAGTGCAGACGCGTTCCTTTTTGGTAATTTCATAATTAAAACGTGTTAAAGTTAGAATTAAATGTTCGCATCATTACACTTTCGTATGTGCTGTCTTACTAGCCGGCTACAATTGTAGCCTAGCCTCGTACACAAGGTCCGGCGTTTAATCAAATATTTACGATACTTTCATCAGCCTCCATTACAAGAGCTTTACAAAAATTCCCAGAAATGTGAAGAAACGGCGGGATGCACGGCGTGCGATGAAAGAAGTGGCGTGTGTAAGCAAGCTTTCTTCAACACGCTGTGCAACGTGCACCTTCATAATTACCATGCGGTTCCGGACGACGCATCATGACCGCGCGGACGCGCGGGTGTGAGATGCTCAGACACGAACCTGGTACTAAACCGTACGTAGATGACGTCACAGTTTGGGCAACAACTTAATCTCGCAAAGTGCTTATCCTTTATACTTTGCTACAGTATCGCTTCCCCCGTCATCAAAACAGATGAGTTCTAATTGAATGCAAACACAATATACATCCATCCATAAAAGTAAGTCTGCACGCTACAATGAACTGGTATTGTGCGTACTGTAGCAATTAAAACAGGAAGACAATGCAACCGACTGTATGTCTAAGATAAATTCAGACAGATGAATTGGAGTGTGGTTTGAATAAACCTGTACAGGCACACAGACCTACTTAAAACAGTGAATATGACTCCACACACACACACACACACACACACACACACACACACACACACACACACACACACACACAGAGCTCTCAGTTTCTTAGAATTTGATGAAAATGTACCCAACTTTGAAGAGCGCTTAGAAAAAATTGTAGTATGTTTTATTTTTTAACTTCGCATACCAAACTGATATTATATTGCTTTACTTCAGACGAAGAACTTCGCATAATTAATCAACAATCAACAAAATCAACGGCAAACTGCCAAGAAGTGTGCCATTTATTAACTCAACCTAACCTCACTGTCCAATAGTCTCTTCATGGGCCCCGGTCGGGTTCTTCTTTCAGTTGGTTTCCAGGGTTTCTGTAAGTCAGGTCCGTCTTAATACATTCTGTCAGTATAGAAAACCATCCTTTATGCTGCCCAACATTTTGGTCAATCAGTCTTCATCCTTCTGTTCATCCGGAATATTTTTGCCGAAATCAGGTGAACTATAAGTACAGACTACGATGAACTCTCCTCTTGCACTGAACAAACATTAAATTCATGGACAAACTATTCATTATTAGTGGGTACTTAAGCAAACAGGTGCAAAGTCTAAACTTACGTACACAGCGAATGATTAAACATTCAACATCCAAACTCTGATTTTACTGTTCTAACGCACATACTAAAATAAAATACATACAAGCCAAGTATTTAACATAAGTTTAAAAGCCATATTTTAACAGAGACTGCATTATAAACAAAAGTGCGCTTTTCAAAGTAGTATAAATGTAATTGAGACTGTATTCGGTTCTTCAAATGAAAGGTTCGGCAGGCGAAAGTTCGGAATTATTTTCAATAATTCAACAAAGAAATTGGGAAAAGTTTACAGAGCGGCTACTTTCCTTTCTGGATCCCGAAAACAGTAACCTTACGGGGATAAATGTATGGCGCATACAATAGGTGTGACTCATTCTTCTCTGTAACTGTTGTTCGAAAATATTTGCCACGTCGGTAAATATTCAGCGATTCAATACTGAGTGTGCGCGCAAAAATGCATATACCGTAGCACAAGGTGCCCAGTCCGATTTTAGCCCACATTTAGATGGTTCAATACACTTTCGTAAGATTATCCAACATTAAATTTCACGTTAACCCGTCCAGCGGTTCTCGATGCTGTTACATGCGTTAAGACGGACGGACGGACGGATAGACATAGCGGCTTTAATACGTGTACTGCGGATGGAGGCACAACCTCCAATCTCACTTTCAAGTAGCATGCCCTGACGAGTCTACCGACCGAGTTCAACCATCACGTCCGCACTTCAGAAAGCACCGTGTCCAGGGACCCAAGGACAGCAGTCCTATCAGCGAGCTGCTTATCAACAGGTCAGTAACCAGACAGAAACAAGCAGCTTTTTACTTCGATTGCAAAGCATTCTTGGAAACGTAATAATGTTAAGTGGTCCACAAACAAAGCCTCTGCAGCAACTTCTTGGCCTTTGCTGTTACGCGCGTAACAGAAAAAAGTGAGAAGAGGACAGGCATATGAAGAAAAAATCGTGTTAACGTTTTACTTGGGCCTTCATTGTGCTCCTTAACGATGGAACATTCCGACCCCATTGCATCCCTTTGTAATTACCGTGATTGTGGCCCTACCGTTTCACCTTTTACTTAGTTGGGGCCCCTCGACTATCACTTTGGTCGTTGCGTCCCATAATCTTGTTATATGTAACAATGCATTTCTAAATTAATGTAATACTTACAAATAAAGTATTCGTTTTTCATTAATTACACGATCCGCAACAAATTTGAGGTACAACAGACTACACTAATAACGACAAGAAAAAACCAGGTTCTTAAATGTCACAAAACAAATGTCGTTCCAACGCTGGTAACAGTGTGGCTGATGACTCAGCAAAGGACGATCAAAGGCACAGAAATGAAACTACTGGGTGAGATCGGTGGCAAGATATGCACAACAGCATGGCCATAAATACAGCATAACACGGGAACATGACAAAAATTAACCCCACAGACACTGCACTATTAAAAGCTGTAAAACCCGTTGGTTAAACACGACCTAAGAAAAAGTCTGAACAGAATACCACACAAACTAATGAGATTCTTTAAAAATATTTAAGCAAGCAGTCACAGCGCAGTCAGTATAGTGCCCAGACTACGGGATGGAGGATCGAGAAATCGTCCCTCGATTCCCTGCGGGGACAAGACATTTTTATCTTCTCTAAAGCATCCAGACTGGTTCCGGAAACAACCCAGCCTCCTATTCAGTGGGTACCAGGCACTTATTTCTCGGAATCATGAAGTTGGCCACTCATCCCCATGCAGATCCGAGGTTACGACGGAGTGCAGCTGTCTCAACTTTGCCTTCGCCTTTACCCTTTTTAATTAAAACAATAATACTGAAGTACGTGACTCTGTATGAAACTAAATTAAAGAAAAATGAATGAAAAGAAGCAGTCTATTTTCGATAACAAAAGACTTCCAAATGGTTTTATTGGTATCTTATCAATAATCAAGGACGAAGAGTCCAGTGCCTTTCTTCTGACTAAACCCTTAGCCAGTATCGCCACGTCAGTAACAAGATGTCCTAACACGCTTCTTGGCGAGGACAAACCCACCAGACCACTTGTGTCCTTATACAGCTAACTTCGTCGGGCACAGTCCTTCAGACACTAGCATGCAATCACTCAATCAAAAAAAAATTAATCGCTTTTATGGAGAACGACGTTTCATGATCATGTTCACAAGCCTTAATAATCCTGAGCCGCACGAATGCAGTCCATACGTCAATATCCTGTTTCACTAAAATCAATTTCAAAACTACCCTTTTAACTTATGCTTATACCTCCCAAGTGGTCTCTTTCATTCAGGTTCTCTGACTAATGCATTTCGCATCTGTTATTTTCCCCACCCATCACATCCTCCATGATTTTACTTTAGATTCATAATGACAATATCGCTCTTAAATGCTTCCAGCTCCAAAAACGCATAGTGAAATGTTTTGCCCATCACTGATCTAGACAATCACACGAAGGAGATTTAGACAATAAGCGTTCTTTTACATGTAAAATGCTTATACTGAAGCCAGAACAGTTCCTGTTAACACACGTACCCCAGGGGGTGGTAGTGTCACTTCGGAGGTTCTTCTGTACCCCAATTGTGACTGGGGAACAAAAAACTTGCTGGATTAGTGTAAGATATAAGTAAGTAGGCCTAAAGCTGTGACAAGTAAGTAAACTGCTGCGTGAAAAGGACACGGATTTCTAGCAAAACCGTCGCAAAAAAATGAAACAGAGGAACGCACACAGATCCTGAACTTACACGACATAAAACACACCGAAATATAATGATAAATCCTGAAGTAAATTTAATATCACATTCTTAATTTTATACGTTCTTTGAACAAAGTTACTAAGAGGAGGGAGCATTACTTTCTAACAGCCCGTAAGCTTTACCTCCGGTACTACTTGAAGGAATTTAGACAAAATTTCGCGTTGGACTCTACCTTACGTGAGAGACTGAGTGACCGGGTCAGGCCCAGGCTGCCATGATTACAATGGCGACTAACAGTATGTCCTCTGTGAGGTACGCTGCCGTCGAAGAAAGTTTCATAACTGAGACACAAGGTGTTCTCTGTGAGATACGAACTGATGCTGAAGAAACAGCTGAGCATCCATCATATGACGCTACATACCACCACCACACTATAGCACTCCGATCGACAAAATTAACGCTCGCTTTGCTGTAAGAATAAAAGATACCGAAGAAAGAGGCCGGTGAGTTGCGCACAAATGTTACGGCACGTGGCTAGCCTACAATAACAGTCAACAGTGTAGTCTTCTGGACAAGCCTGCTTCTAAAACTGAGAACGAGAAAGTGCCACTTCATTGCTGTGAAAGTGAGCAGCAGAAATTTATTAAAAGGACACAATACGATACGACACTTACTGGTGACGTTTCAGTTCATACGGAGGGAGTAACAACAGAACGCACGCACAACAGGAAGCAGATGGCAGTCCAGGCATGGGATTACACAGATTACCAACGAGCGTATGTACGCTTCTGAACACAACAGAGCGATCCCGGCTAACGCAGAGTCCTGGCTACAATATTGGAACCTTAGGTTAGAACTTCAGTCAGGATACGGGCTAACCTGACTGGGTATCATTCGTACCTTCCTCTGCTCCCTCGAGAAAAAAACCAACACAGTACCTCAACACCCAACAAACTGCTTCCTGTGTCAGCCGTAGGCCTACACCCGTTCGATGACAGCAGGACGTAAGGGACACGGTGCGCCATATAAAACGTCTCTTACCAAACACACTTTCGCATGGTATAACCGTTACCACAAAAGATCTGGCAACCAGCCATGGCATTACATCTGTTCTCGTAACTCACCATCTAGCTGCAATAGCAATGGAACTTTAACTACTGCAGTTAGCGTACAGGAAACACAAACCACGTCCGACCAAGTAATGTGCGGTTCAGTTACACTGACATGTATTTTAAATTACATTCTGAATTTAATACGTTGTTTGGCGATTTTATATTGGCATATCCTTCTATCAGCAGAGTGTTGTACACACTCATCAGTTAACCAAACGACAGATAACAGAAAGCACAGTTCACTCAGTATGGCTACATAAGCTAATAATCAGAAAAAGACAACTTCTCCAACCAGGACCACATGCATGTACGAGCCACGACCCTTGCAAACGCCGTTTCTTAGTCAGAAAGTGCTACATAATTTTATGAAGCCATTTCGAGAATGTCACGAGGTCATCCTATAATTCCTAGCCGCAAGGTAAGTTGCAAAGAGTTCCGGAATTGGGGCTGTTCATTAACATTTCTTTTGTGACATGTGCTAATTATTTCCCTTACTTTCTCCACCGACCTGGCACGCCTACCTAGCTCTGAACACACATTTCCAGCCTTTCCCTCAGGTCATCACAAATGACAACAGGTTATTCAGAAAAAAATGTCACCTTCTGTGCTTACACCCGTTATTTAGAGCACCCTGATATCATAAATACAGCAGTAAGCAAAAATAGTGGTACAGAAATGTCGTGAAGCCGTTCTTGTTGAACGCGTTCAAAACGACCGCCGATGCCGACCAAATGTGACCTTCGGCGCCTAGCAACTGAAGCATGATGTGGTTACATCATTCTCGTATCTCCGGTATGATTTCACGTAACTTAACTGCTGCAGTTCATACAACACCGCTAAACTGTCTAACAACAGAAAAATAAATAAAGACGTAGCTTGTATTGAGGAAGACACATAAAAGTGGATTTACCGCGGGTTATTAACGACAGTGTACAGCCTAGTGACCATCGATAGCACAAGAGGGCAACTACAAACGGCGAACATTCCCACCGGCCATTTCCTGAACACAATCCAGAAGCATCGCCTGCATCTTACGTAAAACCATGACATTCTCGGGTATGAGGCATGCACAGCCATATGCGGTAAACATCCTGGTCCACAGAAAGCAAAACCACCCCGGCCAGTGGCGGAGACTTGAACATTCACATTTCCCGCGCGGTCCATGAGCTGAAAGCGGGTAGTTTGTTCACAGTCCCATAGAGGTCAGACAAAGACAGACTGTTGTTGATACGCAGTCAGGTGCAGGAAAACAAACGGGCTGTGTGTGTGTGTGAACACAAATGAACAATCTCCATTGTAATGAACAAACAGTAAGGGAATGGTGGTGTTTCTATACCTATAAACGAACGGATAATTGATTTTAGGCCTGTGGTTTGAACTCATTATTTAAATTCCACTGTATTTCTATGTATCCTTCCGTCTCGTGTAATGTGAATGCGTCCAGTGCTCCTGTTTTAACCTGTGCCTAACAGTCCTGTTCTCTTTCCACCATACACCATATCCGTAATGATGCTGTACACTCGCGTCCCATTGAATCATACATGTTATAACGGTACACTTACGCATATCTAGAAGATGTCATGCTCGAATCTCTTTCGGATTACGGTGCCTGCTATGTGATAATGCTATAGTAATAATCACCATTCGACGTTATACAACCTACGTAGCTGGGAAAGCGTTGCTACATAAACCCAGGGATCAACCAAGCCACGGAACAAATAGTGTTTACATTTTTATGGATAGCAAGACACAAATATTTTACAAATCATACAAAACACTAAATAAACTGAAACCAAACACCGTTCTATTTTTAGGCTACATATCTCACCTCCATCTGGTGTCGAGGTTAAGAATGAGTGCAGCTATATCTCTACTCACCCTAAGGCCTTCATGGAGTGGGCAAAAAAAAACTTTACCTTCTTTAAACATATCTCATGCATAACACGCGAAGAGCTAACCCAACGCGCTATTCATGCTGGCACCAAAACACACTAAATTCAGCAACACATTACGTCACTACTGCACGAAATACCTCCACTACTAAGATGAACTTGTCGAAGCACACCTTATCACTTTAGCCGGTCGGACACAACCTCACCAAATGCCAAATCCCGCTTCTTCGCCAACCTCCCCCTCCGTTCCCTCATCCACAGATCATTCGTAAGTTGCAAGACCGACGTGGACGGTACACGCCAGCTTTGTCCACCGCAGCGTAAGGTCGACAGAGACTGGGACATGAACACGCGAGGCACTGGCTACAACAGACCAGATTATATACACAGGACGTGAACTGGATTCAACCGGCTCGGCATACTGGATCATCGACTTTCAAAGAAGTGGAGAATTTCTTCAGAAACTGAACGTGCAAGTTACCAAGAAAATCCCAGAAACATAAAATTAATTAATTAATTAATTAACTCATTGTTCCTAATCGCATACGATTTCCGGCTCGGTACTATATAACCAATGAAGTTGACAGAGCATTGTCAAATATAAACAACTAACAGCCAGAACTGTTTTCAACACCAAATACTTACCATCAATAATCCTAGACTACTGGCGGTTTGTTCTTCTACGGTTTATATACGTGTCACATACGGTGTCTTGTGTTCAGAACGGAATACATAAAGCAGCGTTTACGTTCAAATATTTGACGAATACGTCTGCATTAACGTAAGTCGAAACAAGAGGAAGGTTTTGGACATTACGTATCACAAACGCCTTGTTTTGTGTAAGATATATGCATGTACTGTCAGGACAGTTAATCGGGGTGGTTAAGATGGGTTAAACATGCTAAGATGTGGAAGATGAAATTACAACAATTTTTGCGCGAAAAACTTAATGAAAACTATAAGAAAGTGAGGGATTGAAGGCAAAATATGTTACATCATGCAAGATGGGCAGAAATGACTGACTCATTATCGCTTTGTTATCAGTTGTACAGGTCATTCTGTTCCTTGTAACAGAGGGTTAGCTACGGAGCCAGTAAGTTTATTTTTTGAGTTGTAATACTGCTAATAGCTTAAAGTTAAATTTGAAGTTCTTTAAGTCCAAACGCAAACGCAGGGAGCTGTAACTTTTAGTACGAAAACAAGAAATGATCAAGACTAAGACATAAAATACAGACAAGCGTTGTTTGCCCTCTAGAAGCTACCTTCAAAACCACAAGTTACCTGGTAAACAGCATAAAGCTATGACGTTCTCTTTCTCCAACCACACTGCAACATTTCAACACAGTACGAAGTACGATATGCACACAAGAGTATAATACAACAAGGGCATCTGGTACTCCCTAGCTGGAAAGAGAAGCTAATTCCGTGTACTGCTATATGACGACTGCGAGGCGCGTTACAATATAAAGTTATTACAACTAAGATAAATGATAATTATATGAAATATGAGGTTTCCATGAACTGGAAATTTAGTGTGTGGTGTCGTAGGAGTCATAAATCAGACTGCCGCAATCTAAAATAAACTGATAATACTTTCAACCCGTACCCATAAGCCTGTTGGTAAACTTTACTCCCTACCGCATCAAGGATTATGTGTTATTTACCGACGCTGTCAATTGCGAGGATTAAACACCTTCGGTGATAGACGAATGAAGCAATATGCACCACTAGTGGAATGATAATGACAGGGGGTAAGGCAGAAGTATTCGGAAAAAAATCTTCCCCACTGCTACGACGATCACCAAAAATCCCACAGGGTTTGGCCTGGAATCGAACCTCGGACTAGCCGGCGACTGAGCGCCTCAGCCCTGGCACGGTTGAACGTAGCGTGCATGGTAGAAATGTAAGCAGGCTTTTAGTCTGCTATCGGAAGGGAAGAGAGCTAGGCAAATATGACAGGATAACATTAAAGTGGATCCTGTCTAAACATAAAGATGACTGGATTAATGAGACCCAGAATGGGGCAAGGGCGGGTTGTATAAATACAGTAAAAATCTTATGGTTCTTTAAAATGTGGGGAATATCGCGACCGATAGTTTCTCAAGAACAACTTTGTTCCGTAGACTGAAATATAGATAATTCATGAAGGAAATTTACGTTTCCCTGCCGAAAAGAAATTGCCAATAACAGCAACGGAACAACTCATAAAATACGATTACAATGCCATTCATGCTTACAGATGCAGCAACTTTTAATGATCTTATAATTTCGGGTTGTCGCAGGAAATCCTTGCATTGAGCGTTCCGTATCCAACAGCGCCACCACAACAAGCTTTCAAGGCTCCGTGTTTCTCCCCAAGAAGAAACCCGTTCCGCAAACTTTCATGTGAACCACAACGATAATCCCATTTGCATTTGTTAACTGAACAACCACGAGAACGACTTAACGCAAGGAAGACTCAGCAGCTCCAGGCCACAAACCGACTGCATAAAAAGCGGCAAACATGAAATAAGGAGCTTCATCTGCCAGTATAAAGCGGATAATAAACAAAAGAAAGTGGCAGTTCAAATATGAACCTACAGCGCCCGTGGGTCGTCCAAATTAGTCTGTTAGCAGATACCGTGACATCAGAATATCCTAAAAACAAGGGTTGTGTATTGCAATGTATGTTGCAAATGCGTTCTTTGTAGTTCTTCACGCGTCACTGGCCTCGATACTAGTTTGTTGCACATACAAGTCTATTACTGCAGGGTCACAATACAGATATCACACTGCCTTGTCACAAATTACGTTTCATTGTACATGCCTATCATTCAATACGCAATACATCGACAGAAGTGACTAATGCAATCACGTGGCCTACTGTATTTCCAGTACCAGTTGCTTTTTTGTGAGTGCGAAATCCGCCGAGTATTTCAAGAGACGAAACACGCGAACGTAAATACGCGTCACGAACGTGAGGAGCATACCTGCCTCTTACGTATCGTCTGCGAGCATAATAAACTATAATATCAAAACTAAAAATCGTTCCGTATTTATAACAAACAGCCCAGAAGGGGCCTACGTTTTCAGGTTTTCACAGAGGCGATTTTTCAGACCATGGTCTTGTCACCTACAAAACTATACAATGTCACAGCCAGTAAACTATAATCCGCACCTAGAATGAGTTGTAAGACACAGGCTTTGCAATATCATTTATCTCTTACTTGCGTCTTCACAGTGCCAAATTTATACGAGTCTTGCAAATAAAGGCACCAGTTGCTAACAATGCGACGTAACAGCCACGCACCAATGCATCTACCAAAGAACACCATATGGCACAGGTACTTCCGTTAAAATGTTCGTTTACATCGGTCAGCATTTAAAGCAATCTGCTGTCAGTGCTGTCTCGTTTAAAAACATCACGACGGGAAAAGGTGCTCCCAGGCATTAGATGCTCACACTAGGAGCCACTAGCACGACAAAAACAACCGGTTCAGTTCCTCGCGGAACTACTTTTTTTTTTCATACTGCGATTTCATGCTGCAAACTGAGAGTTCATGTATGCTGTTGAATACTGATGACTGGGGAATGGTACGTGCCAAATTAAAGTTCAAAACCTACAACTGAATTTTCTTCTGCCTACTTGCTCTCACCTGCAGCAAAAGTTCTGTGAGTATCGCCAAATTTGAGAGTTCATGCAACTACAGGAGACGCATAACGCAAAATTAAACAAATGACCCAAGAGTGCACGTGTGGATTTCTGGCACATTAGCGCCGAAGGACATTAGGGCCTGAATGAAATTTCAAGTAGAATGTCAGTTGCAACATCCAGAGCAACACAAGATAACATGACATGCACGTTACGCTGTGAAGAACAATGACAAATCTATTCCGACACCTAATTCAAAATTACACACATAAGAATGGGGGATAACAGTCACTGAGACCCCGATGAGACGTATCTAAGCTAATATTTTATCTTTGCGGGTAAGTTTCATTTCTATCAAACATAAAAAACGTAATTCAATTACACACACACGAAAATAACATTTTCAGATCAGCATAGACCTAACAGCCTCTTTCATCAAAAGGAACACGAAAGGCGGAAGAAAAGTTCTGATAACGGGTAGAATACCTAGCAAAGATTTAACTTTGCCAGAAAAACCCTTGATCGAAACGTTACACGACGTCTTAATTTCACCAGGGCAACAGCAATATGCTGAAGAAGACAGCATTCAGCTTGTGCCATAGTTCTCGCACGACACACACTTCCCGGATCTTCAATTGCAAGTTGAGGGACCGAGCACACTGTCACCCCTCTAAGACTCTTATCTAATGTCCGCAGATGAATGAACAATAGACTCTACCCGCCACCTCCCCCCCCCCACCCGCCATGCTGTACACTGACGTTATTGGATTCGTGAAACTTAATAAAGCCGATTATTGTGTACTTAGTAATTTAGTAGCAAGTGCAGGTGGGGGAGTGAGCAGGGTGCTCTGTTGTGCCAGGGAGTAGAACTCTAGGCATAAATGGCGTAGGTCAAAATTCCGCAATACAACTCTTGCGTAGAATTTCCCCATACACATACACCGAGGCGAAGAATGAAGAAATCAGACCATTCACTGACTCAGAAAGAGCACACATACACCGAGGCGAAGAATGAAGAAATCAGACCATTCACTGACTCAGAAAGAACACACAGGCATGCAACTTTCTTATTCAAAAAACGGCGTACTTCAAAATCCACTACGCATAATTAACCAAACACAGAGGAAAAAATGTACTTTTTTATGGCGCAACAGCCCCTAATGAGCCAGGGCCTCCTCATTATCGAGGCTTCACTATCACACTCGGTAGGACTCACAGACCTCTACCTGACAACACACAATAGTGGTAAGATACTGACATCCATGCCGCGCCAGCATTCGAACCCGCAATCCCAGCAAGCGAGCGGCCACAGACCCATGCCTTAGACCGCACGGCCACTGGAATCGGCGGATAAAATGTACTACTGTTGCTAATATTTCTTATCGTTTTTTCTCAATTTTACTCTGCCCTGTAGCAGGTCTATACATGTACACTACACCGCAACTCTTATATTAGCCACGACACAAAAATACGCTTGTTGCGTTACAAGTAACCGGCAGCACATATTTTTTGTATAAGTTGTTTTATCCAGTGCTACGAGGTATGTTGAATTATTCCAGGTGCTACATTAATGAGCTTAGTGAATAATCCCTACACAGTTCTAATTTCTTGACAAAATTAATTCATTTCTTAATTTTTTCTCGCCGGCGTATTAAATGTCGTCACCACTTAATAGGATTGTCATGTCAGACACACCTTTTTCGTTGCCTTAACACAACACACCCACGCACGATCTGCTGGTCTAAGTGGCAGGTACGTAATTACTTCACTGTATCAACACAGGTTAGTATTAGCAGATACAAAATTTCGTAATGTAGCTTATATAACGTGCTTGGTTGGTTAATAGTGAGTTGGGTGAGGCAAATTGAGGTGATAAGTTAACACTTGTTACACCAGATAGCAGCAGACCGAAACACAGAATGACGCTCAGCAAATCGTACCATGAAGACTGCACTTAGTCGGACTGTTGGTCGCTGCTGAATATCGTAACTGTTTGGAACGTCAGGTGAACAAACTTTTACGAAAATGTCGTAAAGCAAGAGTTAACTGAACAACAAAATTTAAGCACCTGTATGATATTTTCTTTCATGATGTAATATCACCCACTAGTGATCACCACTATCGATATGCAAGTATCGATACATATCGCCCGTCTCGATTTCGTCTTAAAATGTTTAAAATCGTTTTATCACGTTATTCCAGAAACTGCTGACTAATAAAACATGTCATTGCGGTGTTCTCGAATTAATACTAACAACTGGATGCGCGTCAACTTTATATTGCGCTTACACGACAAAGAAAATCACGAAAATGTTAGGCTTTGAAGCAGTGAACGACTAACTTGTGTGATTCATCGTTCCGTGACGTGTTTCACTTTTACCCCATCACAAAAGATGCGTTTCCGCTATGTTTACAAGCAAACAGTAATTTAATAACGAGCACTGCAACGACGTCACCGCTCATGAATACATGAATGGCCGGTGAAAGACAGGGTTTAGCATGTGAACATTATGTTAAATCCAACATATGAAGGGCCCGTTTCCTGTAATAATAATAATAATAATAATAATAATAATAATAATAATAATGGCTCAAGGAGTATGGGAGAGGTAGCGCCATTGTTGGGGTTGACTCTCCACTGGTCCTCACCAACCCAGGTGTGCAATAGTGCAACTTGCATAAGCCATTCACTTCCCTGCACACACGACCGTGCATGCGTAGTATATAACTACATCCGGCCAGAGGTCAGCCTGCTTCAACAGAACACGGCGGACCTAGAGGAGTAAACCTCGAAAAAAATCCCGGAGTCTAAGGTGTGAACAACCGTGCCGAGGGAGTCCAGATGCACCTGAGGTGGACGGTCAGAAACCATGAACGGTGAACTCTGGGTACTTGGTGAACCCAGTTTCACAAAGCCTTATTGTGGCCAGCAGGGCTCTGCTACAATGGACTCTACACACCCTAGCTACTCTTGGGACAACGATGAAGAAAAAGGACAACAAACCCCAAAAAATACAGATCAGTAACAGCTATTCTTGGAGACCAGGAATGGAAACATCAGGAGCAGCGGGAAACCGAGAACGCCTAAGGCTCGGGAAGGTTACTACAATGAGGCAACTCAAGGCGGACCACTCACTCAGTCAAGCCACAAGGACCAAAATATAACCGAACGCACACAGCTAAAACAAAGAATGGCTTGGACAAAAGAAGAAACTAGAGAAGTTATATGGTGCTATACGTATTGCAAACAATACTTCACAGCAGACTACAAGAAGGTGTACGAAGTATGGAGGCAACGAAATCCAGAATGCAGAAAGTACATAGACGCAAATACACTTATGAACCAGAAAAACTATATCATGAAGAACAAAAAAATAAGAGGTAGAGATTGAAGAAATAATCAAGGAACTGCAAGGAATTCAGAGAAGTCACTTAAACGAAAGAGAAGAAGAACAACTAGAGCGACTGTATACCATAAACGATGAGGAGAAGAAGCAGAATTCAGAACCTACAACAGTCGTAGAAATGGAAAGTCACCAACAAAGGAGTGCCATTTGCAAATTAAAAGAAAAAATTTAAAGTACATATTACCAGGTGACACAAATAAAAATTGGCAAAAGACCAAGACTGCAGAAAGTCCAAAATGTGTTTAAAATAAAAGAAATAACGAAAACTGCGAATGAAGCAATGACAGAAATACTAGCAGCTAAAGATTTGAATATGACTGAGTTAAACCACTTTATTTACGCCGCTGCAACAGCTCTTACAGAAGAAATAAATGGAACAGGAAGCTATAAATCAGAAACACAGAGGCCAGAAACACCCCCGCGGGTTAGACGAATACAGGAGAGTATAAATGGCATCACGAAAGAGCTATCAGCTTTGGTAGAAATAAAAAGAGATGACAGAAACACACAGAATATGAAAAGAAAGAGATTACTTAGGACATATAAAATAGAGACGACCGAAAATTTGGATCAAGCGACTGAAGAGCTTAAACAAAAAGTATCAGCAAAGACGCAGCGATTGTCTAGATACAAGAAAAGACAAAAACAATACTACCAAAATAGAATGTTCAGAACAAACTACAAGGAATTTTACAACCTTCTCAGACACACAAATACCAATGTGAAAAAAGCACCAAGCAAAGAGGACATAGAGAATTTTTGGAGAGATATATACGGCAAAAAGGTAGGGCATAAACAAGGCGCGGTCTGGATCAAAAACCAACGTCACCAAAGTCCACGTATGGAATGGAGTCCAGTTTCTGAAACAGAGGTCACAATGGCGCTAAGAACAATATTAAATTGGAAAGCTCCTGGAAGAGACCAAGTACAAAATTTCTGGTTTAAACAACTGTAGGCAACACACAAATATTTCGCAAGACTGTTCAACAGCCTGACTGAAGATGACCAAACACCGGAGTGGCTGACGGCAGGAGTAACATTACTCATTCCAAAAAACGAAAATACTGAAAAACCAAAGAACTACAGACCCATAACTTGTCTGCATACGATATACAAGCTTATTACATCAATAATAAGCAAACGAATGCAAAGGTATATTGATGACCAAAATTTGATGCCCAAAGAACAGAAAGGGCGCTGCAGAGGATCAAAAGGATGAAAAGATCAACTGCTAATTTCAAAAGCAATATTAAACAGGAATGCAAACGCAGAAAGAAAAATTTGTGTATGGCATGGATTGATTATCAGCAAGCTTTTGACAGGGTACCACACAGTTGGATAATCAAATCTCTTGAGTTAATTGGGATTAATAATAAAATGATATCATTTACTAAGACAATTATGAGTCACCGGAGAACAAGGATGCGCGTACACACAGAAAATAAGCTAACAGAAACAGAAGAGATAGAAATACAATGTGGAACATTCCAAGGATACTCACTATCACCACTGCTGTTTTGCATTAGCTTAATCCCCCTCACAGAACAACTGAACAGGCTGAGCACGGGATTTGAAGAACACACAACAAAGAAAAAACTATCCCACCTACTTTACATGGACGATTTGAAGTTGATAGGAAAATCAGAAGAGCTTCAAAAACAGATACAAAGAGTTACAACCTTCAGCGATGATATCCACATGGAATTTGGGCGTGACAAGTGCGCAAATATTGTAGTTAAGAAAGGAAAACTAGCACAGTCGCAAAATTTAGTGGTGGACATCAAAAGAGAAATACAAGAGCTTGAACAGGGGAAGACATACAAGTACCTTGGGATTGAGGAAAGTGACGGCATATAACATCAGCAAATGAAAGAAGGACTGAAGAAGGAATACACCAGGAGACTGAGAATTATACTGAAATCTGAATTAAATGCCAAAAACAAAATTACAGCAATTGGAGCATAAGCCGTCCCAGTATTAAGACTCAGTTTTGGTATAATTAATTGGAGATTAGAAGAAATCAAAAACATTGATAGGAAAGCCAGAAAGATACTAACAATGTACAAAATGCATCACCCCAAAGCTGATATAAATACAGGCTGTATGTAAAAAGGAAAGAAGGAGGAAGAGGTCTATCACATACTGAAGCAGCATATAAAACAGAGATAATTAATATTGCAGAATATCTTAAAAAAAGTATAAAGAAGACCAGTTGGAAATACTATTAAAAGCCATGACAGCAATCAACAAACTATGAATTCAACAGTTACAGCACCAGCGAAGATCATAGATGAATTAAGTCAATCAAACGAGAACAATGACGTGAAACAAGATGGAATACAAAACACAAAGGCAAGATTGAAAGAGTCCTTAAAAAAATGGGACGAGGAAGACACGTTCCTCTGGCTGTTGAAGGGAGACCTGAAAGCAGAAACTGAAAGTGAAATAGTGGCAGCACAAGACCAAGCACTACAAACAAAATATTATACAACAAAATATTACAAACAGAAAAAGACAGCAAATGCCGATTATGTCACCAATTTGAGGAGACTGTAGACCACATTATTTCAGCGTGCCCAGTACTGGCAAAAGAACACTACATCAAATGACATGATAGAGTGTGCACTCAACTACACTTCAATATATGTAAAGAAATAGGCGTAAAATTAGACAGTGAACTCTGGTATGAACATGTACCGAAGTCAGTAGAAACAGGTCAAGAGGGCAAGGTTACCATATTATGGAATCAGTAAGTGCAAACCGACAGAAACATCCCCAACAATAAACCGAAAATCATAACCCAGGATAATGGAGAACGAACATGTATGCTGATTGATGTAGCAATCCCAGAAGACAGAAACCAGAAACGTGATAAAGAAAGAAGCCGAGAAGATCAACAAATATAAAGACCTTATAACAGAAATACAGCGCATGTGGAATGTAAAAACAAAGGCGACGCCAGTAATAATACGGGCAACTGGAACCATTTCAAAATCCTTCAGAAAATACTTGAGCAGCATACCAGGCAAGCATGAAGTCAAGGAACTACGCAGAAGCACAAAAGAGTTTAATATTGAAGACAGTGTTGTATGCATCACGAATAGTAAGCGCGGAATAGCTGCGACACTGTATACCCTAGAAACATGGTTTGTTTCAGGTATGTAAGTGTGAACACCCTGCATAAAGGAGACAACGTAATAATAATAATAATAATAATAATAATAATAATAATAATAATAATAATAGCCATCACCAAGACGCTCCAGAAGTATACAGACCTGAAAGAAAAGCTAATAAAATGTGGCAAATGAAAAGGAAATAGTATATGATACAATCAGCATGATCCACAACGGGTATTATCCACAACAAATTACACGGAAATTTAAATATGCTTAATCTCCGCCCTGCTCTGTATTTTCTAACGCAGAAAGCAGTAATACTTAATACATGCCGTATAGTTAGAAAGACTTTGGCAGAACAGTGAATAAGAAGAAATCAGTGAGACCCGTACTCTTTTGAGAACCAGCTAAATCGCTTTGAAGTAAGGGAAGTGGAA
The DNA here is from genome assembly GCA_013340265.1 of Coptotermes formosanus. Taxonomy (NCBI): domain Eukaryota; kingdom Metazoa; phylum Arthropoda; class Insecta; order Blattodea; family Rhinotermitidae; genus Coptotermes; species Coptotermes formosanus. The sequence continues at coordinate 1,615,099 of BLKM01008479.1, forward strand.
GATGATGATGATAGACAAAAGTATTAGCAGCAGCAGCAGCAGCAGCAGTAGTAGTAGTAGCAGGAGCAGTAGTAGTAGTAGGATCGAATAATTCGGTAGAATTCCTAGTAGGCACACCTTCATCATGTTCATGACGTCTCGAGTTAAATCGAAGACTTCTCATGGGCTTCATTTACTTATCACTACAAAAAAAATGTTCCTCCACACATTATCCGACTGATATTTGTAACGGACGTGTTGTTTTCGTGGAGTTATAAACGGCATTTCTTTAGCAAAATAGATGAGTCTCGCGTTCCAAGTGACCAATGACGATTTGCATTAGACGTGTAAAGATACAGCTCAACGACATTCAAACAAAAACAAATTAAAAGCTCGGTTAAATGGATGGAGAAATCGTAGCTTTTAATTGAAAATTACCATAAAAGCCACACTATATATACATACATATAATTTAGGTCCCGAATGGACCAACACCAATTAGTAAATGAATGTTCAAGTGTTATCATTTAATAACAAAAACAACAGAAACGCGATACCCAATCAAAATGCTTCGTGTAGCTTTGTTCAAACACCAATCCCGCTGTGGACAGTAGACTTTGCTCGTCATACAACTTGTTATTAAAATTTTACGGACAACCTTGCGTACAATTTCACATGAATCATGCAAAATTAAACATTCCTAAATTAAATGGAACAGATCTGTAGCCCGCAGTTTATAAATCTAACAGACCCATGGCGCAGCGTATTCCTTCAAAAGTTGGTTAAGCGCTCGAGTGAACCAGAACTTTCCTGCGCGAACGGAATTCGAGAGGCAATACCGTTCCCACAAAACCCCGCCACTTCACTCCATCATGAGCCAGTTAAATTCAGTTTACACCAGCACACCTATTTTTCTCACCTTCAGGTTACAGGGAGTGGAGTTTATCACCCCCCGCGCGTGCAGGTAACAACGTATCGCGCCCTCTCATCGTTCTTGATGTAATTATCTCAACAATATTAGATGAAGAGCACAAATAACAAAGCTTCTTATTATGCAGTTTTCCATATTCTCCTGACTAACCAAGTACTAAATAACGACCTAATTTACCGGGTCTTCATGCAGCACTTAAAAGGTAATTCTATTAATCAAAGATCCCGTTCTAGTGAATCCCAGAATTTGATCACCGTCGTCACAAACAGCTGTCACAGGACTTTAATCCGAACCAGTTCAATCCTCTTCACAACCCATTTCAACGTCACCTTTCATCTACGTCTGGAATTCCTAACCGATCTGTTCACATCAGACGTTCCTACCGACATGTTACACGAGTGTTTACCCCATGTGTGTTACACACCTCAAGAATTCCAACTCTTTCCAATTAGTCACTAAATAGTATAAATTATTAAACTCATTCCCATGAAGTCGTTCTTGTTTATTTGTTTGGAAATGGGTCTCAGTGGTTATATCGCTGAAAACTGTAAAAACCGCTGTCATGGGGCTTCAGCGGGAGGGGGGGGGGAGGGGGTGTGGAAGTACTTGATTTCCTATATTGTCCGGCATGGAGACGGGAGTACAGCCAGCTCCCGTAAAGTGTATGAAACTTCACTCAGAAGAGTGAATGTACCCACTGTAATCACTGCTGTACTGCACCGTCACAAACCTCTAACAAGATACACAGACTAACTCATTTCAGTGAGATCTGGTGCTGAAAATGGAATAAAGCAAAGAAGATACTAATATGGTACACAAAGTGTATGTTATCCACACTCACTTCACTAGCAGACGCATACCCTGTCCCTTCTGCTGAAGACTGACACTAAACAAAATGTTCAGTATTGGCTGTTTTCTTGTCGACTGGCAGGTTTCCGCGATTCCAAGTACGCCTGCCACACTGCGACTAAGCTATTTGGTACACTCCGGAGTCAGAGAAGTTGCCGCGCCATCACGGCGAACACACACTACGTACGACGTTCTATGTACCTATTTTTGTGACAGCGGACTCGAGAAAAAGTAATTCCTCCCCCAGTCAAGGCCGGTCAACCAGTAGAGCAACAGTTCGCTTCACGGCTGCGCTGTTTATGAAACTCGGTGAATAAGGGAAAGGTGTGGGTACGAGAATTCGCTCAAGTATACGTCTACTCCACAATATGGGATAGTACTTCATTTTATCTACCCAGAATACCCCCAACTAAGTAACTCCACGGGGCATAGTTCTTGAAAAGCTAACAGTTCCTCGGCTAGTCAAGAGATACCCTACATTTTACGGAATCCGAAAGGTCATTACCCATTTCACAACAGCCCGCCACTTGTCCACATCCTCAACCAGAAAAATCCAGTACACGCCCTCCCTACCAATTTAAGATCATTTTAATATTATCAACCCACTTATGCCTACGTCTTCCAAGTGCTCTCTTTCTGTCAGGTTTCCACACCTAAACTCTGTACGGGAAACCAGGAAGGCAACACAAAATTTAACCATTTCAAAATCAACGCCCCAATCTACCACAAAACTCACGCACAGGCAAATTAGTCGCCCAGTAATAAAATATTTACATTCAATCCGTACCACAGGACTAAAGCTAACCGAACGGAAGGACGTCTCGACGTAGTCTAAGTTACGCCAACATGGTAGTAAGTTGGATATTCTTTACGACTCACTGAGATACAGAAGAACATGCAAAACGCAGCTGTGATGTCCTACCATATAGAAAATCAGTACTACAGCATTTCAAAACTATTGAAAATGAAGTAAGAAAATATGACGCTACAAATGAGGTGAAGAGCAAACATGCCTACACGGCGTAACACAACCTACTTCTGCAACGCAATATCGCATTTCATAATCCATGTCTCTACACTTTGACATAACGCGCTTTCCCGATGTCATACGCTGTGTAACGTTAAATGATTAATAATGCTGATTTGGAAAACGACCGTGACATATTTGACAGCAATACTTCAGCACTTCGTGATAGGAATGGGTAAATCTCAGACCGAATCCAAGCAGTCTGCGTCAGGACCGAGACTTCCTCCATCTACGTACAATAAAAGCAGAAATTCCTGTATAAACTCCATAGCAAACATCGCAAACACGCGTTCATATAAATGGCGGACTCTCGACCGCGACATGTTGTTTTCTTTCAACGTGCGGTAGATGAAAAAGGTTACACGGTTAAGCTCTGTTACAGAATTTGCAAAGTTTGCAATGTAATGCGGAGAAAATGATTAGAAAGAACGAATTCCTGGCACTTACTTTTCTATAAATAATTATCCATCCACAGGTATAGAGACTTTCCTACTACAAAATACTCAGCAGACTTTGTAAGAAGTGACACAAGAACAAACACGATGTTCAGAGATTTGAAACAGAACTGTGACACCTCTTTTGGTCACATTTCTTTATATTCTGTTGCTACAGTTCCTCGAGTAGCAATCAACCGTATGTGATTTGTGGCTAGAAAGACAAGTAAGAATGAGTCGGAAGTGGGGACAAGGGAGGCAGTGTAACTGTTGACTCAGTTAACGAGATGAAGGGTGGGTCTGGGCTTGCTGGAAAGGTTACGAAAGAGAAAGCATGCAGCAACAGCGACGAACGAACACTAAGGGTAAAAAATTATGTTTTTGTAAGAAAGGAAAAGGATTTTAATACGTAAAACCAGCGTTTCTCAAACCACTGCTGGAAGAAGAGAGAAAGTAGCAAGAGAACGAAAGAGAAACAAAGGACTAGACAAGGCCAGTTCCTGTGTGACAGAAAGACGATGTTAAACGTGGTAGTATAATGGTTCACAAACTACTTGGTGACTGTCGCAAACGTCGCGAAGGAGACAAACACAAAATTAGACCAGAAGCGAAAGCAAAATAAAGGCTGTTATTTGTAGAACATGGAAAGAAGATTTTAAGTACCTTCGACCAGTGGCCGCCTCACCGTGATTTATGAGCGCAACACATTAGGACAAGGGAAATTTACTGGTGTTTGTTGTAAGAGATGGGAAAGCGATTTACGCGTGGTAGTCTTACGGTTCCTAAACAATGGTTAGGTTATGTTACTCAAACCGCATTTGAAACTGTACATTGGAGTTGAAACACTATGTTCCCGAATTGCAACCTGGATTGATTTACAAACTGAAACAGATACATAAAGGAAGATTCGTGAAATAAAACCCCGTAACCGAGAACAGGAAATGTTTTGAAATCGTAAAAGACATCCCCAGTTTTTAGGATTCAATATCCCATTCCACACGAGACACAACCGCCCCGTTTGTTGCCAAGCACAACGCGCGCCTTCTACAAGCGATGTACTGGTATCCACTCGGCAGGTACACACGACACACAATCACGACGTGTCAGAGAATGAAAGAAAGCACTTAATTCACAATATGGGTAACCGCCTCATTTAAGTCTTGAGGTTCGACACCAGACAGTCGAGCGTTCAAGAACAATGTAACGCATGTATTGGTGACAAATACTGCGAACATCAAGACAATTCGTGATATAAGACGCACTGTACGACAGCATAACCACAGTCATAACGTTACTTCAGGCATGCGTTGTGAAACCACGCAGTTCTTTGCGAAGTATCCTGTGTTATGAACAGGCAGAACTGGGACATGAATTCGGACAACTTGGACAAAACGCAACTGTTCCACTATTTGTAGTGTTTCAGGAATATGGTAGACTTTATGTCATCTCATAGAACACAAATACGTAACAACGTACCACGGGAAGAAATTGACGCGTTCTGTCATATGTCACGCATGGCTGCAACTCATGAAGTACATTATATGCTTTAATAAATTATAACGATGTTAAAAACCAACTATATTCACAGTTTATTTATATCAAAATATTCAATTATAATCCACGCAGGATTACAATCAAATATTTTGATATAAATGAACGGTGCATGTAGCTGGTTTTTAACATTGTACGATTCATGATACTGCATGGTTTGAGTAATGTAAAAAATATAACGAGTTCACAAACTTGTTGATTGCACGTCAAGGGTAGGTACTTGCGCCTACACTTACAAAACTCTGTATATGGAACGAACACAAAGGCCGAGAGCGACAAAATGCTGCCCTCCACTACATCACACGAAGAAGTTACATTTCGTCCAATGAAATAAAACCAAACTGTGAATGAAAGATGTATCGTATTGCAAGATCTGACGTTCGATTGAAGAGACACCGTTCATTCACAGGGAGTCCCCTCTCCAAGGCTGCAGATGGGTTACCGTCATCTCCTGAATATATTCGTACGTCAGACGCATTACGATGCTTTCGGCTTCGTTCTTGGGAGAGATCCTGAGTGAGTGGCAAGAATCACAAGTAAAATATCTGAAGAGATCGAATTCAACTACAGCGCTATGGCCCATGCCGAGCCCAACGAAGGCAAGGTACAACCGTCTCGTTCTTTTTAAGACTTCGAAGGGGCTCGACTTTCTTCGTCGAGCAGTACTAGCGAACTTCGCACTCTGGCCCGTGTCGTCGTTCCGATTCAGATATGAATTTTATACTCTAATTAATCGGGCCTTATGAAACTCAGCACGACCATGCGACTACAGATTGGGCCTTACAACACTCTGTCACAAACAATACGAACATGACGGTCACACCAGCACCGTTCAGCACAGTGGTCTGAAGCTTTGTATGGTGACAGGCATTTGAAGATTACACAGCTGTGATTAGGTGATTTTGTTAGTAAGCTGGAAAATTTGAATATGGCCACAGTGCGAAAAGTTTCGGTGTAACGATGAGGAGTACTGAATCACTCGCGGTAAAGTAGCATCGGGGGAGTGGCAGTAAAACCCACGCATTAAACACCTCGGGATAAGACGAATGCAAGTCGTCAATGTACACAGCGACTAACTCTCTCCCTCCTTCCGAAACACACTGCATGAGAGGCTCGATGACAACACAAGTGTGCCTGGATGTGGTGGCGAAGAGAAAAATTTCAGGCCCTACCAAGAACTGAACACCGAACTGCCGATCTTCAGACTGATGTTACAGACACGTAGTAAGTGTTGTGTCAGAATCTGTAACGCATAATCCTTCGGAACCCAAAACTGTACCAGATAAAAGAAATGTTTCAGCACTTGATATATGAAGCGTGCTATACAAGTTTGAGGCATTGTTACTTCCAAGTCTTTGGCAGAAGCCACTGTATATACTTTGCGATTCTGGGTAACTTAATGCGAACGACTTGGAAAATCACGTGACAGTCATCACCAGAATGCAAACTGAGACACAATATAAAACTTTTCATCACTACAACGAAGAACAAAACGTCCTCTTAATTCCAGAACCCTGGGAAGCGGTATTATAAAGTTTTTCGTCATTAATTTAATAGACAAAATTGATTTGATATTTTCCTTTTCCCTCGTCTTCTTCCTTCACCACCACGCGCGAGAAATAAATTAATACATCAGCATACGAATTTTATAAAGCACTGCCTCCACTCCATCCATCGCTCCGATGCCGCGAAGCCCCTCTCCCATAATTTCAAACCGAATTTACAATTCAAATGAGACTTTAAAAAAGAAGATTGCAACTTAAGCCGGCTCGTAAGATAGCTTCTTTTTCTTCTTCCTCTTCTTTAGATTTCTATATAAAATGAAGAAGTAAATTGACGTTTTTAAACCACTATTAAAACAAAAGACAGGCGGTGTTATGTGTAATCTTTCTTCAGAAGGAAATTACATTTGAAAATAAGACATTTTATTTCTTCCTCCTGCGTATATTTTGAAACTGGTGATAGAATATGTCCACATACAAGTATTCAAATAAATTAAGTACGGTTACGAAATATACAGATACTGTGCCAATTGCAGCTCTGACGACGTTACGGCAGTTCTCCACATAGCAGCAAGCCATGTAAGATATTTCTTAATGCACTCAGGCGCAGGCCTCTGCAGACATATTACGTAGCCCACGTAACTTTTAAACTGACTGCCAGCAACCTGAAGCTACGTAAAAGAAACTATATGTTGAAGCTGAAAGGCTGCTGAGTTCTGAGACGCGACGACGTGTAGTCTGGTAGAAATTTACAGACGTTCCGGACAGAGTTCAAGTTACTCTGAAGTTGGAGCCAGTGCGTTCCACCGAAACGTCGGTACATTTCTAACGCTACACGGTGCCACAGTCCAGAAGACAGCAACCTTCACAGTCACCGCCGTGACAACCTCAAATCCCGCGTCTCATAACCGGATGATAAAATTCAACCCTACGTTTATGAACAAATTTACGAACCAAAATGCCGAATTCCGTAAGATCAGTTACGTAAATTTAACAAAACACGAGTGGTACAAATACAGTTTGGTTCGCGACCTGCAGAAGGTGTGATTAATATGATTAGGCTTCGTTTTATTTAAGAGCGGTTGAACAACTACATGGTCTACATGGTCGCAAGGTAAGATGATTTCTAAAGACGAAACTGAAATGGTAATGGTTGTGGCCTATTTGAGGAAGACTCAGCATGCCATTTGCATGACTGAGAAAAATCACAAAAATCATTAGTCGTAACTACCGATCGCCGGTCAGACACTCGCACCAAGGACACCAAAACACATCACTGCTGAGCACGACAGCTCGGGGATAAATAATTTTTCACGCCGGACATTTGTGGGAACGAAAAATTTAAAATGCGGAAGGATGTTTATCACGGCCCTCTGCAATGAGCTGGTGAATATTAACGTGTGCAAAACTACGGACATGATGCTCCTAAACAGCATGCAAACAGCTGAATAAACGTGCCTTGATACTGTTTGGGTGCAGCAGCAATGCTGTAAATGTTTCGTCAAATGTTAAACACAGCAGATCACAGCAATCCTACTGTTAGCCCAACATCGACTGGGTGTGTGGACTTGCGGAAGGGCGGACGGATGGTAGCCATTTCCGGTAGCAACAAATTGTTTCCGCTCTCCACTGCCAACACGCGCTCCGTTACAGGTGATGAAAGGGGAGGGACAGGGGAATGATGGGAAATTGGTGCTAGGTGTCCCCCACCCACCAGCACTCTCCTCTTCGTGTTTCTAATTTCCATTTTAATAGGTTATCGCCAGCTCCCCTTGCCCCTTACCTTGCCAACACCATTGTTTTTCTTTCGTAGTCTCTATCACATACATACACTTTTAAGCGCACTTCCAAGTGAACAAAAACTGTGCCATTATTGATGCGGTTGCTGGTGCGTGTCCCATGGCGGTTCGTAAGTCCGGCCACTGGCGTCAGTCTTGGGATCAGACTATTAAGAATTCACTTCTCAACAACTGTTGACGCAGATTAATCAGATGCTAATGAGGCGTTACACCTTAACAGGCGCCTACAAGCTTACAGAGATGCAGGCCTACTCCGCGTACGTTATTTTTCAAGAACGTTCGTAATGGTTCAGCACACCTAACTCATGTTTATGTCCACTTATTGCAAAATAAGATTTAATTTATTACACAACAGATATTATACTAAACAATCATAAATTAGTTTTATTCGTATTTGCATTAAAATCAGGCCTACATAACTCCGTAAATACTTACAATATGAGTCTAAGGTCTGTAATTTACGTCATGCACCACGTCTTGTACGACGAGCCGTTTTATGAACAAATCTATATTCTAGCTGCATGTAAAATACTTGGTACAGCGGACAGAAACGAACCAGAATTAAAATTCCCCTATAATCCCCTATCCCAGACCTCCCCGCCACAAATTTTCTAAGTCCGTCGTTTGGGATACTAGGACGAGAACTGACGGACGGATGGACGGACAAAACCTAACCCGACCATAAGCGTTCTCTTCATGCATTCTGTTCAAAGAACGCACAAGAACAGAATTCTCACAATGTAAAATTAAAATGGCCGTTGTGAGCTACGAACTGACAGTCGACAAGCGCTAAGAGCATAGAATTACTTTTGAGTACGTGGATGTGTGTTGTACGACGGGTCATAAGCCAGGGCAGTGACACAGTGGTATTTAACCCGAAGTTCCCAGCGCGTAGGGTCTCGTCACTGTTGTGAAGTTTTTGTTTATAGGTTTGTTCATTCTTAATGAAGTCAGTACGAGGGGATCAGAACGGCAGTATGAAGATACACAAATGCACGTTACGTGTCGCAGGCTGGATATAGGTCTAAACCAGCGACAGAGAAGCGTGAAGAATGTTGCAAAACTGATGTGTGTCCCAAGGCGATTAAGGAGACCGGAAAATCGCACAGACGGTGAGGTAATTTGCCCTTTGTATCCTAGGCACATCAGTGTTCGGGATTCGAAACCACTTGAAAATGGACCCACCACGCTGTTCCGAAACGTCGGGCACCAATCACCTAGTCACGTGGCGCAACATATCAGAAGCATGCAGAGTTCAAATGCGCCGCTGCAAAAGCTTAAAACCTGGCACACTTAAAAAACAGTTGATAAATTTTCATTTCCGCTTATTTTCACTTTGTGCATCCCACACCAAAACCGTCATACAGTACAAATGTTTTATATCTTCGACTCCTAGATTTTGGTGCGGAATATTACGTTAAGCAGAATGAGATGAGCTGGACAGTAACACGTGCGATAAATGTATGCAACGTTTTAGTCGGAAAATCTGCAAGAAAGAGACCTACTGGGAAGACAGCGTAAAGGCACGCTTACACAGAAGAATAATAGCACAACCGAACTCAAAGGGAAATTACGTGAGGATGTGAACTGAATTCAAGTGGCTCTGGATACGGCACAATGGCGGGATCCTTTGAAGACGGCAATGAGCCTTCGAGTTCCGTAACAGGCAAGGAATTTGTCCAGCTGAAGGACTGTCCATATCGCAAGACGGACTCTGCTCTCCGGGGACTGTTATTAGGATAATAAGGGAACGATAAATTCGGGAAATGCTTACAACCGTTGTGTTCCGACGCTTTTATCTTGTTCATTCATACATAAATATCCCAAAACAAAAATACGCACTCATTTATAACCGTGCCTGGTCTCTTGACATCGGTCTGAAAGTTGGGCTCTTGCTCTGGGGGATAACATACCCAGTGTCTTGAGGGTATTCAGTAGCAGCCATGCAGAAACTATGCACTACCACTTACTGCTGTGCGGGCTTAGAATGTCTGAGGAATACGTCTGGACCAAACACAATGAAGGCAGGAGTAAGAGAAAAATTGCAGTACGAGATATTTCATAATTTGTACACTTCATTCGTCCCTCGTAGAATGACGTAATATGGTGAAAGAGCCACGTGTACAGGTAAGGATAATAAGGAAAAGTATTCTGGAAACACTACATGTTGGGCCGTAGTTGATTCACCTCACTTAGGACAGAGTTCAATGGAGGGCACATCTGAAAATGGCTATGCGTCTTTGATCCAAAAACCACAGAGTCTCTTAGCCAGACTGTTAAGTTGTCCATTAATTCTGCAAAGAGATAGAAGTATTAATAAAAAGTTATATATCGCCAATCTGTGTTCATCCTCTCGGACGAGAGACTGAATTTCACATCCATATTGGTTCAAAGAATAAGTACGTTTCTAGTTTTGTACGTTAATCAGCATGTTTTAAAAGAGAGTAAGGCATTAGATTCTGAAGTAGCTGGCAACAAGCATACCTCGAATTTAACCTGCTCTTCACTTCTTCGTAGAATTAACTGTGATCTATTACAATTTGAAATCTGGCACATTTCCAACGCGTTAGTTACCTTTATACTACCCGGCGTGTTTTGCTATGCATTCTGGTAGTGAGACAGCACAGACCTACTTGGTTTCCGTAGCATTTACTCCCAGACCAGCCCTCTCACTATGATCTAAGACAGCGTATCCCTTTATGGATATTTTTACGTGTTCGCCGATGAATGAACATCAGCAAAAGATGTTAAGATTCCATTCAATTACAGTTAATAATGATTTACTTGGTACCTTCGTAGTCATGTATTGCAAAACACGTTCAAAACACATCACAACAAAGAATCTCTGTATTATTTATTGCTTATTCAACGTCGGTGTCAGCACCCCAAAGTATGTAGTGGTGGACGGTAAGATAATTTGAGATTAATTGTAAACTACACGGAAGGAAGCGGCCATGCCCTATTTGTGGTATTATCCTGGCATTTGTATGGGGGGATGGGCTATAAAAAAACTACGAAAAACATCATCCAGGAAACTATCCTGGCCTAGATACGAACCACGCATTTCCAGAAGAAAAGTCAGATGCGTTATCGCTTGAGTGAATGTGCTCCATACGAATTCCCCTTGATTCAGTCTGAAAATAAAATTATCCAGACAAATGTTTATACGTACGGTTTCGTTTATACACGTTCTAAGTAGGCTAATTAGCTTCGTGATTATACCAAATGCAATGACAGTGTTTTACAGTACTCTCCGTGGTCGGTTGTATGCCTTTTTTTAAAAGGTGGGGAATGTTTACAAATTGCCTTATTCGTGCTTACTTGTTCGGCAGTTTTGGGGATGCTGCCAGCACTGTGTCTTGTAGTACATGTGTAACCACGATAGGGCGTCTCACCTGTTGTGTGTCGCTTACAGTTGCCTCACACTAGCATTAACAGAATTAACAGTAATTAGAACTGACACGCTACATTAGCAAGCCCCAACTTTGGTTACTGATTAGAAGTGGCCTGATTTGTGGGACGATATTAGGATTGACACTAAACTATACTGAGAATTAATTGACAGGATACTGGAGACGGATTTATGGTACTGCTGCACAAAAGTGTGAGCCGAGTATTGGTTTCACGTGACACAAACCGCCCACACTAGCGCTAGCTAACGCGTAATATGGAAACACCGGGTTCGAATCTCTGCCGAAGAACTGCTTATTGTTGCTGTGGTATTATGCAGTATTCCAAAATGCCTTCAAGCGAATTCCAGCGTACGCCAACCGCCCAGTACCCACAGCGCTACTACCAAATCAGACCTTATTAAATGTTTCCTTTCATACACCACCTACTGGTTTCGCCATGTACGACTCACTACGTAGCTGAAGATTCAAGTCTTCTGGAGTCTTATAGCGTTTCGACTGATAGTTACCGATGTTTCGGAGCAGCGTATTGCTTCTACCTTCAGGGTCGGGTCCATAAAGACTCTGCTCTTCCTGGACTAGGTTGGACCGCCTGACCCTGAAGATGAACTACGCTCCTCTGAAACGGCGTTAACTGTTTACCAGTTAACATGGGCTCCCCGAAACGTCGACACGGCTCAACACTCCGGAAGACTGAATCTTCATCAACACTACTCTGAGAACGTCAAATACTGAAACGATGTAATTACTTCCTTCAATGTATTACTGTAAACTGTGTAATTTGCGAAGGGAGGTGCGGGGGGGGGGGGGGGCAAACTGTCACATCCATAGCTGTACCGCCCATCGAAAACTAATAATTTAATTTGTTACTGCTGCTGTTGTGATTACTGTTCGTAAATCTACCTCTATGCTGGAAAAAATTTACTTTTGACTTCTGGGGGTTATGCCCCAATTACAAAACTCGTAACGACAGAGTATAATATTAACTGATTAGCCGAGGCCAGACATTAAGTGATGAAAAGTAGTAACTTTGTATCTAATTATGACAGACGTGTTAACCGCCTGAAGATAACATCAACGCATGCCGAAACATGTAGCGCCCAATACAGACCAAGTGCAACACAGTGACTGCAGGACGTGACAAACAAATGAAATCAATCACACAACACGGAAATGAATCGCGTTAAAAGTATACACGTACTACAGCCACGCCTCTCGTTGTAAAATAATAAAGCAATTACTACAATGAAACAGTCGCTTCACACTCAGGCTGACCAACACTTAACTTGGTCAAATATGGTTGGGCAAGCCCCACAAAATCGGTTTCCTTCGATACCCTCCATTAGTCCCTGAACAGTAAGGCGACGATCCCTCAGATCAACAGGCATGTCGCAAACATGTAATTTAATAAGACTATGTATCAGTCATCACATCGGTCCGGATAACGGAGTGTTAAAAACATCCTACTTTTATGTCTTACTGACGTGGCCGATCGCCGGAGAATATTTCTCTGTATTTTGTCACCATGAGAACCTCTGATGTCACACAGAAAGAAAACAAAGTAGCAGTAAAGAAGAAGCGAACGGGAAGAACGGCGTTAGTCACACGAAACTAAAATAATACACATCCTGTATACCTGATTGCATCAATTAACCTGTTTTATGAGCTGCAATAAGTTAATTCATGACTACCGCGACAACACTTTTAAAACGCGATTATTGGTGTTATTAGATAATAAGTACCAAAGGTTACAAAGCACATGTGTAGCGTCACTGTGAGGACCTGAATTTCAAATTTCCCAATCCTGTTATTTTATCACGTACAACAGAGCGTTATTCAATCAGATGATTCTTTTATTTCCATGAAAAACGCATCAGAGAAATGTTTTAGTTCAGATTACTTCAAGTGGGGCACACTCAAAATAATCCGGCTAAAGCTGTTGGTTATGACATTACCATAATCTCGTGAACAAAGCGTTGGTTTTGGCAACCAAATTACAACGGATTACGAGTTAACATGCCCAATAGAACACACGAGAACTCAAAGCGGCAAGCACAAAAAAGGTAATAATTCTATTCAAAAAATGACTGTCCCCTCTTTCAAACATAAACATTTGTTTTAAATGTATACAGTGTGGGATTACTGTCGAATAATCTGCTGGATCGAAGCAGTAACTTTTAAGCGAGAGTTTGTCAAGCGAAATGTAAGAGGTGTCACGAAATAATAGGCCTCTCTTGTTCGTCACTACAGTCACACATTTGCCAGCAGGTTTGTACTGAAGGCACCACAGTCGACGTTGAACTGTTAGCTATCACGTCCCATATTCTGATTTCGAATCTCGTGTCCGAAATATAAGACTGTGAAGTTTATCGTAGTTTTCCTCAGTTCGTTCAAGAAAATGAATGATAGGACCTACCTTAAAATAAGCCATGGCCGATACGTTTCACGTCTTTTATTCTAAACATCCCGTTCTGAAAATACATGATGTATATTGAAGTAATCCGTCAGTCACAACAAAAAGTCACAACAACAACTCTTTTGTTGTTATCAGAGATTTAATACACTTTACGACCTGTTTCGGCCAACTTGGCCATCTTCAGGTAATACGGTCAAGTATGAATTTATTTTCTTCGTGGTCAAAATATATTGTCTGGAACCATGCTCCCCATTTTAACATTGCATTTTTGTAAAAACCTGTCTCGACTAACGTCGCCGGTCTCGGAACTACCTAAGATGTAACTTCGGGGATGCCTTTACTTAAAGCAGTCGCGTCACGGCGATTGTAACATTATCATTACATGTGGTGTTGAAGGGACGTCTCCTTCCAACTCACGAACATCTAGTCACGGCAGTACAAACACCACACTTGGTGTGCACAAAATGCCACCACCTAACTCAAGACGGCCGCTACATAATGACGTAACCAAGAAATATCACAACCGAAATGTAACTTCATTTAGTGTAAATCGTGTTTTAGTCCATTTTTCCTGCCAAAAGGGTATGTACTGTCACAAAGCTGTCTCTATCCCTTCCAACTTTTGCGCCAGCTGACCGATTACATGAAATCGTACACGAACCTTCGTCATTGCAGACATCAGATACTAGCAAAGTACAGTTTCTTACTACAGATATCACATACTGTGGGAGACGATTGGACTTTTGGTGTGGGAGCGACAACACTGTCACTTAACAGAGGACCCTGAAGCACAGTTATGTGTGTTCGAAAAATGCAACAACACGACAATAGGAAATTTTATAGGTGGACTGAAAATATATCTACAAATTACGCACAAAAGATTGCTCATATCTCAACGATTGCAAACGCGGTAAAAATCTTAAACTTTAAGATTATATCTGACAAATTTAACAAACAGAGTCCGGGCCCAGGAAGTCATGTCCAAACAGGTAACATTACAATAAAGACTTGTCAACAATGTGGTTAACAACAACAACAACAACAACAACAACAACAACAACAACAAATACATTTACAATTGCAAGGAACAAAAAATACCGTTTCAGATAGGATTTGCTAAAACGACCAATACTTATGGACGCACAAAAGCGAAATCTTTGTGGTGTAAAACGTTTGGGACGAACTGTTCATATAACAATGTGAACAACTCAGCCTGGAAGCCTACTGGCGAAGGGCTCCGGCATAATGACCCTTAAGTTACACAACGCTTTACTTTTACATTATAACATGATACTATCACATCTTAGCTTAAAACACAAGATAGAGTCTGTGCCATAGGAACGTAGCCATTACGAGTCTCGCCCCACAACACTCTAATTTGGGGGTTCACAGATGCCAATAACCCATGCAGTTCAGTCGAGTATAAACTAATTAATTAACCACTCAATTGTTCTGACCGAAGCTATCGTAAACGTCCACAGTAATTCATGACTAACGACAGACAACACAGCCCATAGTCTATTCATCACACCTGACCACTGTTTACTGTCGAACCTAATACTGCTAATTTCTTGGCCGAAAAGAAGCAAAGGTATTTGAGACAGGGCATTATGGCGCTCCTCGGGTCAGTTGGACTTCACAGTTTTTAACAATCATGACGATACTCTGCTATGGGAATTTACGAATTAAGGCATCATAAACAATTTCACGTGACACAAACAAAATGGCAGAACCATGGTGAAAGAAGAGAATACACTCCTAAACAAAAGGCACGTCTGAGTATGTCCCACGCGAGAATACGCCCGTTGGTAGAATAGGCCAAGACTGAACTGACCAGAGGAGATCTTAATGGGGGCACACAGATCACAGGCTAATCCAAAAAGCTGATAAAAACGCAAGGTATTTTCGAATTTTTCAGAGTACGATACGAATTATGAGATACAAGGAAGCCAGTCTGATCACTGTTAAGTTTACACCAGACTTGCCTGGAGAGACTGGGAAGAACCACACTAAATGCAATCAGGATGTCTTCGGGCTCAGTTATAAATCTGGAAATCCCGCAGTTTTAAGCAGAAGGGGTTAATCTTACACCACAGCGATACACGACAATAAAAATCGGCAACGAGATAATAACAGAGTATGTAAATACGTAAGACTAAAACATAAATGTCACAGGAAGGTGGACGACGCCTGATTACTAACACTGGTAAAATCTGTAAGATATTTTGCCACGGAATTACCACTGCTGATGCTCTGTTCACACAAAAATTGAGGTTTCTATGGGTAAACTTTAGTATCAGTTTCTACTGCAATGCTTGGAAGGCGACTACGTATGGATGTCTCAAGTACTCTACGCACATTTCCCCAGAGAGCCCGACTCATTTAACTCAGTATTCCTCAAATATTCAACGAATGTTCAAAACAGTGTCAGTACTTCATTATTGTACAATGGTAGGTTGTTTTAACCATTTAAAGCCAGTATGTACCAAGTACTGTGACATGAATAACTCCACATTTTTGTTACACAATATATTGAAGCGTTCCATATGGTTCTCACAATAAGCGCCTAGCATATCCCTGAACATTGACTGACTGGTCTTTCTAAAACAGTGTCATCTGAGCCGTGGTAACTTAAGTCTGAAAAAAAATTTAGGTAAGTGTCAGTCTTATGGATTATGAAGCTCCCACTGTAATCAGTTTAAGTACTTCAGTATACCGTGCTACACATTTTTATAATATACTAGGTAATTAGGCAATACGTTTCGGCTTATTTTTCAAGCCATCGGACGGCCTTAATTCAAGAACTTTGTAAATATTTACAATTGAAGGTAGTGGTGAACTCTCGTCCTTTACAACACAATGATAAGTAGTAAAATACTGAGGAATAATACAAGAATCCTTGGTAGATTATATGAAAATGCGTAACATTATACAAAGTAAAAAGCACAAAAATGTTTAAGAAATTTTAAAAAATACATTGGGAAGCAGTAAAATTCCATTATGGTACGGTATTTACATTACCGATCATATTCTGAGGCACAGAGGAACATAGTACATATGCGGAATATTGCTTATGTGAATGGTGATGGTGGGTGAAGCTTCCAGTATCAACTCTGGTTATTCCTTACAGATTAAAGAAGAATTACATGTCTTCTCCGATTTTCATTACGTTGACAGGGGCTAGAGTCTGTAAAAACTGAAGGATACTGCATGGTGTGGTTTGAAATTTGCCAAGTTTCGTAATGTTAAACAATAATCAAAAGTACAAATATTTATGCACTCATGTTTTTGAATGCAGTAAACTGTAACACCTTAATATTTCGAGATGCCTTGATAAAGGTCATTGTTATCGTAACATTTGCGTTCGGACCGATGTACACCGCGTGCGTAACTGCCTATGGCAGTGCAGGGGAAGCGGGGTATAGAAATGGAGACCCTAGTCAGATGACCTTCTCCTTTCAGTACTGCTTCAAATATTTTATTGGGGTACGTGCGTGCGTGTTTATCATTCAGTCGATTTCCTTGTATTGTTTCTTTCAAGATCTCAGCGTTTTCTGATGTATCCACGTGTATCCCCTTCTCCCTAAATTTCAGAATTTCCGTGAAGTCACTGATATATATGTAATTAATAACACAATGTGTCATCTTAAAATTTAGCAGTACTGACAACATGGCGAAATGTTTCGTAGTCCTTACCTCTTCTCCCTACTCACAGTGAGTGTCGAGGATGATTATTTTCGCTTGATCACACTCAGACACATACCACAGTCGGTAGGACTCCTCTGGACGAGGGATCGACCCGTCGCAGAGACCTCTACCTGACAACACAAGAGACAAACATCCATGCCGCCGGTGGGATTCGAACCCACGATCCCAGCAAGCGCTCGGCCGCAGACCTACGCATGACGAAATGTTAACACACGAATACAACGGATGAACTTGGAAAGCATGAAATTTGCCACAATATACGGCCACAAACATCACAGTCCTACTTGCAGTTATACATATTAACCAAGCTCTTAAATTAAGGCCTGGTGATGGCTTAAAAAATAAGTCAAAACATGTTTCCTAATTAACTTCTATTGTAAAGTTGCCCATGGTGGTGTAATGAATGCAGATTAATTAACATCACAACGGGGAGATGTCTTCTTAAAATTTAGTAGTACTTATGACATGACGATATGTTAACACACGAACACCACGGATGAACTTGGAAACCATGAAATTTGCCACAATATACGGCCACAGACATCAAATTCAAAACCTTCCCACTGTGGGGAAGGAAGGACGCTATTATTAATAGTTTACCGTCAGAATTATTGTATTACACCCCTTCTTTTATTTATTCTTGTTAGCATTTGCGCATTTCATTCGCAGACACACACACCTGGTTTAACAGGCTTCTTGTAACAGACCACGCCTCCGACTATATTATACGCATTCCACATTTTTGTAAAATAGGCCCCTACTGAGCACCACTACCACCACCACCACCACCACCACCACCGCTGCCGCCGCCGCAGCCACCGCCACCGCCGCCGCCACCACCACCACCACCGCTGCCGCCGCCGCCGCAGCCATCGCCACCGCCGCCGCCGCCACCACCACCACCACCACCACCACCACCACCACCACCACCACCACCGCCACCACCGCCACCACCACTTTTGCTACACAACTAGACACTATCGTCACTGCTGTCAATTATAATAACTGTAATTAATTTGAACAGGTCTGTTTGTATCCGGTACATGTTGAATTACTATTAAGAATCCATGGGCGTAAGCACTATGCCATGAAGACGTATACGAGATGTGAAGGTAGAGCTCCACGCATTCAACTTGGAGACCGACTATTCAGCTTGCCACTACAGGTGATGAATCTCTCGCTTTACCGACTGCCACAAGAACGCATTGTTGTTTTTGCTGATCTCACTGTCGTCGCCGCCGCTGCTGCTGTTCCTTACATGGCAGACAGCTACGCTGCATACCTTACGTACTATTTTTCCATTAACGTTTACCTCCGTCTAAAATTTTGTCCTTCCTTTTAGGACACAAGAGGACTTCCAGTTCCTACTCAGAATCTTTGACACTTCTCTGTGTCCACTGTTGGCTCTCTATGCAAAAATTGTTCTCATGGGAGATGAGCATTACCTGAAAATGTCGTTGGTACAGACGTTCATGTCTTTAAGAGAATAAACTGTAACTATTTTTAAATTCTGTCTTAGCAGTTGTTCTTGTCACATATTAAACTGCCTTATCAAAAATGAAATTAGATTCATTGCAACTTTTATCACGACGATTTATTGGTTAACCTAACTGTATTCATCATTTTGTCTTGCGTCATGGTCTTTGCTTTTTGTCTGATGGAATGCGTGTATTTTGTGGAACAACAACACAACGACGACAACAACTCCATCGTCGTCATTACCGTCATATTTTCTTTTTTTTCATATTTTACAAAATAAGTCAAATCCCGACATCTCTGCCCTCGATGTCTGTGATGACGTAAGTCATGCTACATTCATGTCATCCGAAATATTTTGAGCACATAAAATCCCGAAAACGGTGCAAAGACAGCACGGTCAAAGAACTTTTACAGGCGCTTTCCATTTAAAAAAAAATACAGACGCTGGGCGCACGCAAAAGTTCTAGGACTAATTCGGTAACGAAATATACGTTTATCTTTGTTATTGTTTCTTGTTATTCCCTTCAAAGTATACCCCATTCGAATTCCTGCAATGGGGCCAGAGTTTTTCCCACTGCTGGAACTATATTCAGAATCGCGTTTAGGATAGTCGATTAGTGTTCCCGAATTTCAGGGACATCCTGAAAGCGACATGTAGCTACGATTTCACTCCCGGAAACAAGAATAAATCACAATGTGCAAAATCAGGCCAGTAAAAAGGGTGGGTAACCACAGCAATGTTCTCAGCGGACAAAAATAGCCGCAGTGACAAAAGGAGTGTGCACCGGCGCAATGCCGTTGTAAATCAACTAATCCTGGTTCCGCCATCGTTCTGGATGTTTTCGATAGACTTGCTCGCTCAGACGTTGCAAAACCGCCCGTAATAATGACGGATAACCATCTGCCCTAGGAGATGCAATTCGTAACAAACAATGCCTTCACAATTAAAATAAGAACACCAGCACACTCCTGATGTTCGAATGACTTGCGTCGAATTCTTCATACGTCGACAGACGGGGCTTTTCCACTGAGAGTACTGCTGTTTGGTTTCCGGGCCGCAATAGTAAATCCAGGTTTCATATCGTGAGTTTAAAATGCGATTTTCCTCGGTATGAAGCAAAACTTAATGCACAGGAGTTGTTCCCACGCACCAGCCATTACAGAATCGTCGATCGCATTTAACACACACAACAATAAACACACGTTGGGAAGCAGTGCAGAGGGTTATGGCTGCACAACTCACCGGGCAAACTCAAAGATACCGACACTATGGCAACTACTAGCAGAAAACCTTGCTACTTGAGTTTCTGGGTCCTAGTGGCGAGCTCGAGGACTTTTTATACAAACGACCTCCATAACTAATACTTCTCTGTCTGGGTATTAAACAACTGGATCCTTTTCAAGTCGGATTCTTGAGGGAACAAGATAGAGAATTCTACGAGAGCGAGATGGAATTCTCGCAACAACGACCACAACAATCGTAACAGTAGCAGCAAATGTTTCGGAGACCAAGAGCAAAATCCTTTGTAAGCTTCTCCTCTTAGCAAATCAAAGCAGCAGCAGTACCCCGGCGAACAAATGAGATATATGTAATTTACAAAACCCATTATGTGCGGGAGAGAGGAGGAGAGAATGAAAGCAGAATCACAAAGAGCAAGTTCTAAAATTCTATCATCCGTGATAATACTATCATTACAAACCTTTGTGACTCCACATGTGTGTGCTGATTATCAAGTTAGGAGGAATTTAGGAACAGGGAACAGAATGGATTTGAGTTCATTCCCTAAGCGCATGGCAACTGTACGCGTACAAATGTAACACGCCCAGTCGTCCAACATATTCTCAGCTTTATTAAAAAATAATGCAACGGCACACTGAACAGTAACAGGACTTCTCTCAACTACTCTTTCTTAATGTACCGCAACCAGAAACGTTTCATTTCGACAGGATGTTAATTAAATTAACTTCCTGTTTATTTTAAGCGCATTGGCATGGTGAGCAGCGACAACCAGCATAGGCATATGTGTCCGTCCGTCTGTCAAGCCGCACGAAACAACGCGACTCCCACCAGACAGATTTTCGTGAAACTGTACATTAAGGACATGTACTAAAATATGTCGAAACACGCCGATTTCGGTAAAAGTCGGACAATAATAACACACACTTCAGATAAGACCTACGTACATTTAAGATACGTCTTTACAATTAGGACAGCCGTGAAACAGAACTGAGGCCTAAAAACCAACAGACGAACTAAAGATCTCGCCTTAGAGCGTGACACTACCCAAATGGAAGGGGTCCTGTGGTCAAGAAGCAAATTTAGGGGAAAAGAGGGAAGAACACACTTTAATCGATACGCCGAAACGTCAGGACAATTTTAACAAACACTGCGGCTAAACCCCCAAAGCTGATATTACACGTCAGATAAAAGTCGCAAAAACCTAAGCACGAGAATACCTCCATGGATTTTTTTCCCCGTGAAGTTACGCACCACGCACGAAACCCAAATTAAAATGAACATAAAATTATAGTTTCACATATTTTAACATACAGATTATTGAACAAAACCAGAGAAAAAATTCAGTTCTGAATTAGAAACCTTTTCCCGAACTCAATCAGCTCATAATTCCATGACAAATACAGTTTTGACTCGTTTCTTGTCGTTTCCAAATACACAGAGCAATATTCATTGCACAGGGTGCATTCTTCCCAAGCCACCGGCGGGCTCGTTTGAACCCCCTGCTGTTTTATACTGGAGTGGAATGTACCATTTCAATTGGAGTCCCGCTCTCTGTGGCTGATATATTTACTACACCCTCGGGACATAAAAATAGCTATTACAGCACACACTTTCGCAGCCCACTCAACCACAACATTCAACGGACTGATTATATCCACCCTAAAACAAAAGGAAATATGATGAAACATACGTATTTTGCATGATAATTTGGAACCATTTATTGCAGAACCCGATCTATTTAACAAAAATAAAATGTTGCCGCTAGTCTGCTCGAGCTATACACCTTCATCAAAGATCATTTTAACCCTCATACCACCCAACTCCTTCTCAACCGGGGCACTTCATGGGATTCGTTGTCAGCTTCAGGCACCGGGCGCTTCACCTCCGGGGAAAGATCTCCCGGACCCATTGCACGGAAGGCTGGGTAGCACCCAGAGCCGGCCTGGATGCTTTGAAGAGAAAAATGTGTTGCCTCTACCGGCGGTCGAACCACAATTCCACGTAAGTTCTGACCGCCCCCTAGTCCTACGCCGACTACGCTATCCTGTAACGCCGTGTAGTCAGGCAGCAGAAAATTAACTACGTTAAAAAGGCACGTGTTACTCCTCAGTACACTTGAACCAGACTACATGGCGTCATATCCTCGAAGACGACTACCCTCATAGTCACCGCAGTGAAAACCTGAAATCTCCCAGGAGATAAAACAACTCCTACCAACTTACTCGCTTTATGCTTTTATACACAACACGGTAAATAAATATTACGAAATAAATGGTAATAAACATTTATTAATTCAATTTCCTTTATATTTGGAATGCGACCTGCTTAAAACACTATTAAAAGAGGGGGAAAAAGAGATGGGCGGTGCTGCAAAGAACAAAGAAACACAGGGGAATATGAAAAAGCGGGCACTCACGCTAACTGAAACAGGGTGTGGTACCAGTCTTGTCGCACTGTGACGTGTTCAGGTGCAGGGTCGAGGGTTTCTCTCCCAGTCGCTCAGGGAATATAAGCAAAGGACGTGCCACGAGTCCGCCATTAGCTGCCAGCCTCTTACCACACGGACTGCGTTCGCACCCAGGGCAATGCATGTGGAATTTGTGGTGGGCAAAGTGGTACAGAGCCTAGCATTTCTCTCAGTATTCACACTTTCCCCTATCAATTCATATTTCAGACAAATTTTTTTACACAGAAGCGACAATAGCACGAGCTAACGTGCGGCCCTGAAAAGGTACGACATAATACAGCTTTTATACACGTACAGCTTCAGAATTGACGGTGACATCTATTTCGCCGCTGGAGTTGGGAACAGAAAATTTTGCACCAACAGTAAAGGGGCAAACGTCCTATTTCTTGCGCCGGGTGGGTCACTGTGTTTGGGTGGACCGACCCATTTGTAATAAAATACAGAAAACAATTTAAGCAGTCGTGAAAAACAGCGGCATTTCTGAAATGTGAAAATACGGACATTAATACCAAACATTAGCTCTAGGCTGCACTATTTCATTTCCTGAGCTATATATATAACACATATCCAAAATCCTAATTAATCGGACGGACGGGTGAACAGACATGGCGAAGCTAAAGGGCGCGCTTTCAGACACTGCTTGACACAGTTAACGATTAGCCTCAACTGACTAATGACGGCGAACTCTCGTGTTCTAGTGCTCGGAGTTGCAACTGTCCAGTACCGTTCCTCAATCAAGTCCTTGCACACACGTCTTCCGAAGCTAGCACGGCGAGGTCGCTCATCGGTCACATTTCTTATTTAGTACGCCTTCAAACAGCGAAGACGGAAGTGTTGTCTTTTACAGGCAGCACTCGACGCTGGAGCTGTTGCCGCATCTACTGCCAATTTGACCGATACCTTCCAAGCTGGCCCAGTATTTGTGACAGAGTACTTACTGCACGCTGATTTTCTTCTGCGTATTGCTTCACTAAGAGAAGTCAATTTCAGCTGGGTAATCCTCGGACTGGACAGCTTGAACACGCTGGCAGCGACATGAGCACCGATCTGTCTTACGTAACGAAGTTTATCGGCAATTCGGCGAACAACCGCTCCTGAAGGAAGTCGGACCCTTTGCAGTGTTTCTTCTCGGCCACGAACACGCTGAGGTACGCCACGCTGCATCGTTCTTGTGAATGATCTCGTGTCGCAGCGATTTATGGGAGCTGGTGAATACCACCCTACTTGGGTGGCGACGGTTGGGAAGCTGATGCCTGCATTCAACCGCTGGCCATGGACTAAGAGAATCCGCAAACGGGTATTCACCGTCGCTCATGACACGGGCAAGTCTCATGATCAACTATTATAATACAACGAAAAAAAACTCATTTACACGACGACTGAACACAAACACCAACCAGCGGGGGTACGCACATGAAACGGGCGAGTCCGTTCTCTCAGCACTCGTTGGGGTGTTCTACTGAAACGCGCCAGCAAACGCAACACCTACCTGAACACACATGTAGTCGTAACTGAATCGAACATTTCAGGCGCTCTCACAGCCTACAGCAATCCTCGCCAAGCGCGTTTTCCACTTTTATCCAATTTGATCAAGTTTCATATTTCGCTGCGTTTCCGCAATCCCCACCTTGCAAGCATGTTTGGGGGGGGGGGGGGTGGTGGCGCCTGCATCAAGAATGTCACTCTGCTAGTACAGAATATACCTTCAAATTTACCATCACGATATGTCCTTGTGGAACACTTTTATGAGAGTCTACAGTACAGGTCAACACAAGCGAGACCTAGATCTGTTCAAATCGCCATTAAAATAATTCCATATTAACAGAACCAGAAATTTCAACACTGCTAATACCATAATCTATCAGACCCAACGCCAAGCCAATTCCATACACCTTTCATCGAAACAGCCTATTTGACCAAGATCCAAATTAAAGTGATAACTATTCCCATGACGTTCTGAAGGGACCTCCCTACCAAAATTCTATATGGACCTACGTTTCATGTCTTTTCTCAACCACGTTACATGTCCACCTCACTGTAGCCTAAACTATTTCACTATCCTTATAGCACTAATTAATATGTCAGTATATAGACCAGTAAGCACCCCGCACTGCAAAATTCCAAAATTCTCACATACTCGTACAGTCCCCTTTATGTGCAAATATTTTCCTGAGCAATGTGTCCTGCTTCCAGTAATAAGTTCTTTTTTAAGACAAATCCATAAATTATCCACTGCATCTCTCTTCGGTCCAAGATGTGTTACACTGAGTTGCATTTTACTTTTTCCGGTGTGATTACCTGTAACTTACCTTTCCGATCGACACTGCAGAAATGAAAGCCTCACTGGCTGAGAGAAATGAAATGCGCAGAATGATTTGCGACGCAAGTACACAGTATATCCAGACGCATTTACGCCACGTCCTTCCACACAGTCTACGGACCCAGGTCGCTTGACGTTGTTCTTATGGTAAACAGCGATTATACTCACCTGAAAATAAAAACAACACGGCTTCACTAACTTGTAAGCATACAGAATATTTATCTTACCGTCACCCTTCAGGCAAAACATACAGTCCTACTAAAGCCTGTGCCAACAACATGTGGCGAGACACCTCAGAAACTACACTGAATATTCTACAGGTCCGGCAAGTCAGGAGTGATTTTTATCTTCGTCACCGCGTCCAGCCAGGCGCTGAGACTCATGTACTCACAACAATCTCACACTGATACCTCTAGGTGTACCACAAATACCAGACGCAAGGACGAGATCTACCGAAGATCAGTGACAGCTGTGTACAATGCAGCCCAATATCAGCACATCACAACATTTTCAATGTACACTTTTAACTATTTTATCCATTTTACTGTACGTAAACTACACTTGTGTATCAAACATTTTTAACTGTGCAGTCAGACAGAGAGGGAACTGTCGCTATTTTAACTGTAATGATTTGGGCAAATGTGAATTGTCACAGACTGGCACACTAGATTGTTTCTTATACGTAATATTGTATGACCTTTGGTGTCCCTTGATGATGGTGTCTTGACCATCGAAACATGTAGGGGTGATATTGATACAAATATATAATTGTAAACAGTGTGCGTATTTGCTGGTCTATCTTAACAACTGTAAAGTATGCACGATGAAAACCATATTTAAAAAACGGGATACCTTCCTTCAAATCAAAGTCTGATCTATCCCTTCCCTGAATTTTCTGAAACCAGCAGATGCTGTACAGTCAGTTTACTCTGACTTCGTAACCTGACACCCCCACCTAACCAGACAACATAGTAAAACGATGGACACCACAGAAAACACTCGTCGTATCAATCAGACCGAGAAGAGACGGCGTTTTCATTTCTGGACTTAAAAAGTCCAACAAAAGTTCCAGATGCAACGCCACGCGTCATGGTGGATGTTACCCACCGCTCAGGTGACGGTCATTGCCGTAAGAACCTCAACTCTCACAAGCGCAGCAGCCGTGAAAGATAATCATTGCAGATTACCAGGTCGGCCCCGTATGCCGTGAACGTACATTTCCCATCCCCCACAACTATTTCCACAAATGCTTTCAGCTTGCATCTTACAAGACAAGAAGTCATGGTCACCGAACAAGTCCAATTAAGGCCTTCGTACTTTCATATCAGGAGAAAAACCAAAAGCAACAACAATGGCCGACGCGGGAATCGAAAAAGTCATTCCACCGTCTTAAGAGATAGAGACTGTGACATCACCTGGACTGCCGCACGAACACCACTACAAACGTCACGCAACAACCGAAGCCGTTCTCTTAACCTTTTAAAGCCTGGCGGTAACTTTAAATACCACCAGGTTTAACATTAAAAAATTCTACGTGGTGCCCACATTGGGGTTTATGTGTTTTGTACGGATCTCAGAACAAACAGCAACTTTTGCCTTATAAAACATTAAGAGACTGGCTTTTATAACCGAAGTGGAGAGTGTTTAGAGCGCGGTACGCACTGAGTCCTTATATAAAACACATACGCTTCGTCTTTAAAGGGTTAATTCACCTTCGTTTAAGAACAATTTCGCAACTACAAAACTTTGACCTGTAGGCTAAAATGTCGAACGGATAATTATGAATGAGGAATTGACATGCGCAAGGGTCGCATCCATTTAAGGTCACATTTAAGCACACATTAAGCACTTCGGAATACGTAACAAGATGGAACGTACCGACTAGCGGAATAACTATACACGTCATCATGAAAGATTCCGCACTATCGAAGGATTGAAAAACACCACAAAAAACTGTCTCTTAAATCGTGCTCTAGATCGAGAATCGTAACTGTGCCGTTCCGAATAAGAATCGTATTCCACCAGAGATGGATGGACACAAGGCGCGAAGTGAAACAACGTGTATCCGTTCAGCAGAACGTATTACCACGAAACTTCAGCGCTCTCACAGGTTAGACGACAACCACTGGCCTTTGTCAGAATACATCAATCAACCGCCACATTCAGCAAAACAAGGGTGCAGCAACTGATTATTCACGTAGCCGATTTTAGATCAGTTTCAATAAATTCACATTCAAACAGACAAACACTCAGTCAACCCGAAAAACATAATGTTAATGACGTCATCAGCAATCCGACCCCTATAGTGCAGGTTGATTTAGTTCGCATTACATGACGGTACCTAGCTGCACTGTTTTGTGACCCACAGCGGGACAACAAAGAGAGGTATTCGAATGCAAATATTTCCTGTTTTTAGCCGGCCACCAAAAAAAGTTAATCAATTCCTGAGTTTACTCGAAATTCAGCGTTGTATGAATTGCTTGGATGTTCAGCTTTTCAAAACATTTCATTCTAATTAAAGTTCACTCCAGAGGTAAAACAACAATTTTCTTAATTGGGAAGTCAGAGCGACGGGAATTACAGCTTCAGTTCCCACTATATAATCAAATATATAAAGGCTTATGAATAATTCGAAACTCCTTCTGGTATTAATAAGCCCACGATATCTCATCTAATTATGTACTTCATGGTACAGGATGTTCCTTTAGCAGTTCATAGTTACTCTGCTGGTAAAGAAATTAGACACGTTTATGAGGCACGAAGGCTCATCACCTTGTTCACAAAAGTTCGCCAGCGGAACTTATCCGAGGCCAGTTCAATCCAGTCCACACCTTCACCATCTAAAATCCGCTTCAACAGTATTATACCGTCTGTGCCCAGATCTCACTTTATGTAGTGAAGTTTTGCAACCGAAGAAGCTTGTTCACCTTCCTCGTCTCTCCGCACGTCTTAGATACATAACGCCCCACATGTGCCACGATTTAATAACTTTAAAGGCAACGTAAGGCATAAATGATTGAGACAAAGTAAGGTACAAAAGGTCTCGACAAAGTGAAGCATAAATGATTAAATACAGTGAAGGAAACGCAATACTTCAAATACATAATGCTGAAAAGACGGTCACCGCAACAACCCGGTGATCATCAGTGAGCAGTTCCATGAAGAGCGTATTGTGATTGGCCTGAACTCAGTACTTATTGTTATTATTATTATTATTATTATTATTATTACTGTTCTTGTTTTGCTTGTGTTTCATATGTGTGCCCTTTATTGTCCTTTGCTATTTATGTTTGTACGTTGTGCTGTTACTGTTATTGGCCACTTGGCTGCTGACTCAGCAGGCTGACAAACAAGGAATTGAATTGAATTATCTATTGCAGGAATAATGTTTGTGGAAAAGTACAAATTATGAAGTTCCTCCTTATATGTACACCTTTCCAGTCCCTTTCTAGGCCTACTGCATCTCTCCTCAGCACTTCGTCCTCACGCGCTGTGTCTAGAGAAGGAGAGGGCAGTTTGTTTTATCTGGGAGTCAAACAGGTCGCGCGGGCCGGAGAGCTTCGCAACAAACATTTTGGGTTCCAAAGCTGTTTAACATCATCACTTATCGGCACTGACTCACACATTGTCCCTGTGCACGCCACGATGGCATATGGACGACAGTCGTCAGCTTCACGCCCTGGCCACTTCATCCTGAGGAAACAGCCCCCCTATGGCATGAGACGTTCTCTTCTCCAGGACGCCCAAACCGGGTCTGGGGCCAACCCAGCCTCTGCCCAATGGGTGACGGTGGCTCTTTCCCTGAGGATGAAACGGCTGGGGCGTGCCGCTGACCACTCACCTCCACCTAGCGCTGAGATTAAGAATGAACATCGATACACTTCTAATCCCTCCACATGCCTCCATGGCGGGTACAGGAACACCTTCACCATTTAACTCATCGAATAGTACGACAGATCGGCCCTCCAGAGCCGGTCTGGACGCTTTGGGGAAGACACGACTCTCGTCTCCCTGCCATGTTAGGATAGCCAAGGAGGTTCTAGCTACACAATACACAGAGTACGTCACAGTTCAGTCTGAATACAACTGCTCGTGGGCTATATTTGTTGGACAGTGTTTCGTTACCACTCAGTAGAAATTTTGTCAAAACTCTTCCACTCAAAACGGTTATATTCCATGTTGCTAAGTGAGTGAAATTATGATCAAGTGATCTCATCTTTAAGCAACTTTCTCTGTCCTCTTACGTCCTGTCTCGCATGTCCAAATATTCTCGCGAGATCCTGTTCTCAGACTCCCTCAATCTGTGTCCATCAACTATGGGACCAAGTTTCATACCCACACAAAACAAATATATTGGAACATATCCGTCTTTGGATAGGAAATGGGAGGGCATAAAATCTGAAATGAATAACAACAGGCATTCTCTAAATTTAATCTGTTCTTAATTACTGCTATGCAATTTTGATTTGTTGTTGCCGTCTGAATACAATATAAAGGCCGTTGAAATTTTCAACGGGAACTTTTGGCAATTCCCGTCTCCAGCTATGGTTTCCACAGACAATCCTTCAAGTTCGCATATGTTATGGAAGTGGAGAGATACAGAAAACAACAGTTTCACTGAATATCTACTCCAGGACTTTGAGAAGTTATTAAAAGACAGCTTGTTGCAAAATACCCAGCTTCTTATCCACAGCATTCAGTATTTCAACAACTCCTGATTACTCAGCAAAACACCAACTGTCAATAGCTTCAAAGGCTTACTCGAATAACTGTGCAATGTTTTCTTGTCGATAAATTATATCGACTAAACTCTATCGTCACCATAGAAACCGGCAAAAGTGACGTCACTAACATATCGATTATCGATATTTATCGTCACCGGTGTGTTAGTTTTTCTCACTTGGACTGCTGCCATCTGTTGGTGGAAACCCATACCCGGTAGCCATGGGAACACATTGCTGTGACGCCACTGGTGTGTTACATTGTTTTCACAAGCCAACGGTATTACACAGGGCAGATCGTACAGTCAACATTACGATCCTGCCCTCTGTTCTGGCCAGGATGTTTCACCCTAGGAATATTACACTTAAGTAGTTCTCCCTCTGCGTTTGTAAAAGTCAGCCTGCTAATTAGGGTTTAACCTTTTAAAGCCTAGCGGTAACTTTACATACCACCAGGTTTAACATTAAAAAATTCTACGTGGTTCCCACATTGCGTTTCTGTATTTTGTACGGATCTCAGAACAAACAGCAACTTTGCCTCATAAAACGTTACGAGATTGGTTTTTATAACCGAAGTGGAGAGTGTTTACAGCGCGGTACGCACTGAGTCCTTATATAAAACAGATACGGTTCGTCTTTAAAGGGTTAATAGAGTTTGCGTGTGGTTTTTCTTTCACTAAATAAGTACAAGCGTGAACGTCACTAGCGCACTGCAAAAGATATTGTGTCTCTTTTCAACAGCAGTCCCTCCTGGTGCTCTTGGAGCTTCCTAATGACGTATTCTAAAGCAAACTGCACCTTCTAGCTTCACACGTTTCAGGATAGTAAAGCATAACATAGGTCAAAAGGTTTACCTCTTCCGCCTGTACTACAGGCTTCGACTGTGCATCTTCACTACCCTCATTACTTGCATAAGAATAATAAAGTCAAAAATTATTCAGCACAATGCTTCCTCATAATTCAGCCACAGGCTTTCTTGAAGCCTACAGACAGATGTAGACCCACTGCCTCACAGTACTTCCACTTTTTTCTCAACTACCTGATAAATGTGGAGGTGCAGATCCGTATTTGACGTATTATGTCGGACTCACAGTGATGGTCTCCAGCACTTTCCTCTGCGTGTGGAGTTAACCTACACAGAACAATGCTGTAACACTTCTGCGAAAACTAACATGAGTGACAGTCCTTTTTGGGACTAACGCACTTCTTACCTCATTTCTTTCTTTTCTTTCTTCCTTAGGCGACAAACACGCTTACGAAACCAGAATTCTGTCTGTGTATGTTTGTCCTCATTTAAACCTTTACACCAGTTGATCGATCTTCACGAAATTATGCTAAATGTTCTGTCTCTGGAGGCCATCTCAAGGCTGTACTTTATAATTTCCTAACTCGGTAATAACAACAAAGCAGATGTGCGGGCTTGTGACGCGGACCGACACTTTTTCCTTTCCTGTGGCGCAACAGCCCAAACCGGCCCTAGGCCGCCTCATTGTAGAGGTTTCTAGATCATACACCCCCCACACACACACACACACACACACACACACACACACACACACTGTAGGACTCCTCTGGACGAGGGATCTGCCCGTCGCAGAGACCCCTACCTGAACCCACAACATTCACAAGAGACATCCATGCCCCCGGCGGGATTCGAACCCACAATCTCAGCAGGCGAGCAGCCGCACACCCACGCCGGGGACTGACGCTAGTGTCACATAATTCAGAGCTCCGAGATGACGTATGGCAACGTATTTTTGAAAAATACACAACTTTAACTGGTGGAATTTTTAGCATGTAAAATAAAGACACTACAACCGTGACAAAATTTGCTTTCCCTTTCGGTATGACAGCAGTAATTATAAACTACTGACATCTTATGTGCAGACAGGATCATTAACACGAGGACATGTAATTTCGTTAAGTACACTATTGCAAAACTGACGGCGGTGTGATAGTTTGAGATTACATCCAGCAAGTTCAACAGAGACAAATCAGTACGTAATAACCTTTTCATAAAAATAAAGTAAAATAACAAAAATACTAAATGTGGACACACGGACTTAGATGGGGCGTGCGACCTGGCAAGCTACAGTTCGCTGTATCAACAGTAAAGGAGGCTCAGTGTGCCCCATATTTTGTTTCGATGTGGCAGCCAATTAAAAAATTCCTGCTCCTGCCGGTAGTTGAACCCCACTCTTTCTGCCAGCAGTCATCTTGAACTAAACTAAGTCAAAAACCCAGGGGCAAAGACCCTTTTGATTCTCATACCGAACGCAGCCATTGTCAATGGGCCTACCTTCTTCTCCCCGAAGCACAGCAGTTACAGCTACAGGCCAACGGTCAGATCTGAACCACTGCAAGACAATTACAATCAGTTCCATCTGCTATGAAGCTTTACCTTGGCTGAGAAAGACAACAGCCAATCATTATAAGAAACTGGGGGCAGCCTTCTTCCGAAGCCTTCGGTTGTCACTTCGCAATCATGAGAAAACTTCCTTTCCGGAGCAGACAGAACAATGCACAGCTGTCGTATTCTTCAGCTTTGCAAAGAAAATGTCAGGTTCAAAAGACCCTCAATATTTGGCATCACTTATGACTTTGGCTCTACACCACGTAACTCGACGGGAACTTGCTGTAAAGCAGACAACCACGGCCGGCCCAAACCACACACCCCACCTACTGCATAACATTCTGAATCGTTTTCGCCCAAGCATACGAGAAAAGAAACGGGGCATAGTGTTGATTTAGTAGCCATATCCTCAAACCGAAATGAATAACATGATTCAAGGACACCTAAAGTCAACAGTCGCTGTGGACCAGTACGCAACCTAAATGTGGCATACACTGCGACTGGTAGTGATAGCCCAGACAATGCTTTTGTATTTGAAGATTGTTATCATTTAACCATTACGTGCTGCTCCAATTCAACCGCAGTTTATAAATTAAAAGTTCTAAATGAAAAAACTTCCCCCTTCAAAAACTATCTTCTCTCACGTGGAAAGGCTAGCAATACCATTATTAAATTCAACGGTACCGCAATATTATTGCAGTGCCTTAAGTAAACCGCAGTACGAATGCACTGTTTTTAATCAGCACGCGTAGGTCCGCTATATTAATGCGGTGCTGCGCCTTACATCATGAAAACCGCTGGGGAAAAAACAAAGGTACAGCCCCAGTCAAGATAATATTCCTTTAAAATATCAAAGAAACACCGCGATGCAACCGATTTCATTCTGAACAGATGGACTTGAGCCTCGCCTCGGATATCATGTTGGTTATCTACAGAGAGACATCAATCATCTATAATCTTTCAACAGAACTCCTTAAGCTGGTTCTTAGAAGGTGTGTCCTTCCGAGACCTTATTGGACGGTACTTCTGCACTATCGTCAAGTAATTTATAGCACCACACCAAAACCAACGCTGTACTTTTTGTTCGACACTAGCCAATGTTTAACTGAAGGATACAGCGCCAATCTGTGGCAGGAAGCAATACCACTACTTTACCAGGAAATTTAACTCCCTCTATAAAATTTGACACTTCACTTGCCGTACATGAAGTAGCTGCGGAAATACAAGCACTTGAAATCGGTCAGGTCTTCAAGAAAAGCCCGGTACTTGAAAGGAACGGAACATTTGGAAAATTCAGGCATAGATAAGAGGATAATATTAAAATAGATGACACAGAGGAAAATGGGGAAGTGAGGTTAACATTAAAATGGATCATAAAGGATGGGAAAAGGTGTGCCTGTTTCATGTCACGCAGGATGCGTTACTGTCAATACGGGATCGTGCACTAGGGTTAAAAAATTCGGGAAGTTTCTTGATCACGTGACTACTACATTTTTCTAGAGTCTGCACCATGCAGTTGCTATACCTCGCGGCTGACAGCTGCAGACACTCCGTTTTATACAGAGGTATATATAAAGACAAATTGGGCAACCAGAATTTAAAATTTACACAGCCTATTCTATAAAAGTTCAGGGTAGACAAACCACCTATAAATCTTGCGTTCCCCCCACCGGTGTATCTGACCTTCTACATTTGCCATCGTTTAGGTCGTTCCAAAGGATCTGTCCAAGTCGATGGTCTGTAGAACATTTCATAACATGCAGATTTTTTACGGCGAGAAGTTGTTAACCCCTCTCCCAAACCCCAAGCTGGAGAACCACCCTTCGTCAGATGTCCGCAACTGCGTATTAAATACATTCCCTGACTCTTCCATCCGCAACATAAGAACGCGGCATGCCGTGGTGAGACCAACTGAATAAAACGGAATACCATATAGGCCTAAGCTTAAAGTGGCGTCGCCACATGTCATGAGACACATCTTCGTAGTGCTGATGCCAAGACACACTGTCTTGGCATTCTCGTGCATAACTGATGAAAACCATGACAAATTTGACACGATACCTGGCACCTCGGCCGATACTGGAAGCGGATACCACCCAACAACAAACCAGGAGCGTTACCACTACACTTCCTTCCCTGCTACAAGACAGAGGAGGAAAGCTCGTATTAAAAGGGACTGTGAATATATTACGAATGGGTTTCAGCCGGAGCCGGAACCTATGGTGAGATAAAATGGTCACGATGGAAGATAGAGACAGTAAGTGCAGGTATAATCCTTCGGTACCCCAAAATGCTCGACGCCAAGTGTATGCCCTTTAAATACTGTTACAATGGAGGAATTAGCTGCGTTTACGAACAACACCGATTCTGGAATCCGAGTTATCTAAAACAGGCATTATCAGTACCGTACGTTGTGTTTCGTGTGGTCTACACATCCAGTCACACCACTACCACTGCTAGGCGTGGCAACAAGCGCCTCAACTCCGCAGAACAAGCACCCATACATCTTATAAATGGCGAAGGGGGGGACGGGGGGAGCCAGACTAAGTGGGAAGAACAGGATTTTGTGGCCACAGCTTCAGGGCCGTAATTTCCAAGAACAGAACCAGTTGCGAGAAGACAGGAGGTGCGACCATACTTCTGCATGCAAGCCGGTGAGTACGCTCAGCCATAATTATTCTTTCTGCTCTCAGCAGTGACTAGTCTTACGGTTGTTACCAGACAGCAAATCAGATACTCATGGGCATAGGCAGTTAGTGCTTAGTTGGTAATTCGGTCCGCTTGGCGGCTAGCAACCAGCTGCCACAGTACAGAGCCTACTCGCAGTCTGTAAAGAGTGGCACATCTGCCAACACACGATTTCTTCACATACGTTTCAAGCTAGCGAGGGTCTCTCCCAGTGTTTTATTAGCTTCAAATCAGTGCCAGTATGAAGATGCCTACCATATGAAAACACTTTCAAACGGTCTTAATTAAAATTCGTTGCCTACTTGGATGTCAGGTTAAATTAACTACGTACACACGGTTTTAGTAACCTCTGTTACGTCCCTGTGTCGTTCACTATCACTATCCACGATCGTATCAGAAATTCGCCTTTTATTACGTCCCAAGTTACCATTACACGTCGACTGTTCACTCTACGTGTCCGCCACTTCCACTTTACACTTATTCTCTAGTGACCTTCCTTCTCGACGTCTTAAATTACTGCAGAATGCCGATTATTCGTTTCGTAGTCCTTATATTTTCTACCTACTTACCTGTTCACAGCAGGTGTAGAGGGTTTTTATTTCCACTTGATCACACTCAAACACACACCACAGTCGGTAGGACTCCTCTGAGCGAGGGATGGGCCCGTCGCAGAGACCTCTACCTGACAACACGAACATTGTACAAGAGACAAACATCCATGCCGCCGGTGGGATTCGAACCCACGATCCCAGCAAGCGCTCCACCGCAGACCTACGCCTTAGACCGCGCAGCCACTGGGATCGACATGCATATTATTGATTGGTCTTATTGCCACCAGCCGCTTTTCCGATTAGAAGTATGTAACGATGTACATTCCACTGCATATCTTCGCTTGCTTGCTACAATCTTCTCGTTCTGCAGCCTGCTCGACCCGCAGATTTATGTTTCTTCTTTGCACCAGTTCTCTTACTTCCATGGATATTTCCATGTTGTTGCCCGCCAGACTGACGGTTTCGATGTGACCTCGTGCTATGGTGACGAACAGATACCGTTCTGAACGGTATACTCGTACATACCCTACACTTTTTTTCTATTTACTGTTGCCATCTACCCAACGTTGCGATTTACTTTGTTCGTTATTCACTGTGTCGAAACGAACACTGTGGACTGTTAGTGTCCGCTCATTCGATACCGAACCTATCCTTCGGTGTACACACTTAAAAAGTTCCCGTACCTGATAAGTACGTGTCCACTCTCAGCTACATATCTACGCCACAAGACGGCAATTAATGCATAAAAGCAGTGTTGTTTGTCAAATACTGTAATGCATTTCAATAAATTACAAATTCATACGGGCATTGATATGAAAGTACGAGTAATTTAAGCAATGGTAGCAACACTGACGACAACCTTGTGTACGTCGACAAACGTACGTAAAGAAACACCATGTTGGGAGAGTTGCAATACAAGCTAGTTGGGTTTACAAAATGTGGAACTAAAAGCTACACGGCATCAAAAATTACAAGATCGTAGGAAGGCACCCTAATTAGTCAGTCAGTAGTCTAGTAAGGCAGATGGGTACGCACACAGCTAACTAGTCCAGCAGTTATTTAGCAACGCCGGTAAATAGTAAGAAATAGTAAGACAGTGTGCGCAGATCGCAGTGGCCAAGCGGTCTAAGGCGTGGATCTGCTGCCTCCCGCTTGCTGGGATTGCGGGTTCGAATTCCGCCGTGGGTATGGATGTCTGTCTCTTGTGAGTGTCGTGTGGTGTCAGGTAGAGGTATCCGCGTCGGGCTGATCACCGTCCAGAAGAGTCCTACTGAGTGTGGCGTGTCTGAGTGTGATCGTGAAGCCTCAATGATGAGGACGCCTTGGCCCACTAGGGGCTGTTGGGCCACAGAGGGGGGGAAGAGGCAGTGAGTGAGGGTGTCACAAAGTAATAGCGGAAGGAAATTGTTAAGTATGTAAAAAGTAGGGAACAGCTACCTTATCAAGTAGTTATGTAGGAACTATGACAATGGGTCATACTAGGTGGGTAGATAGTACCTCAGAAAGTAAGTTAATTTAGCAACCAGTTTTAGTAGCTCGCTTCTAGTGCGGCGTAACATACTCTTGGTTTAAATCAGATATTATTCGCCCAAATGTCGAAAAATATGACTTACAGGAACTTTCCGCTAGAAACAAGAATATGGGTACACTTCCGCTAGCAATGTCACCACCTTCTTGTTAAATGAATTATGTAATATGCTAGCACTTCAGTGTCAGTATTAATGTGAATTCGCAGATGGTCGCCCCCACCCTCAAATGTGCAACGCAGTAAAACAAAGAAGACAGCGTTAGGATCATTTGTTCCAGGTTCAATGATGAGATATAAGTCCCTCTTGCATTTCGGTAGTTATATATATATATATATATATATATATCACATGTAATTAAAATGAATATCGAGCATTAATAACTTGCTGTCGTGTGTGTGGGATACAATGTTTTATTATTACAATAAATACCTATTTCCGTTAGACATGCATGGATGCTTTTGTAGTATTGCGTTTTCATTAAGCATCCTTGTATATCTATGCGTTCTATACATTTACACTTTTAATCAGCATTAAAATCCTCACTGCGTTATTTCTACACTTTCGTACCGAACAGTAGGCCAGTCACAGTCCTCTCACTTCGCGGTTCTTAGGTTCAGCTGCGTTGACTATACAGCTTCGAATCTCTTAACATGATAACTAGCGAGTAGGCTGGGATTTGGAAGGACACAACAGGGCCTTATTTCAAGGTATCCCTGACATTCGTTTCACTATAGTAAAGCAATGAGTGTTTGAAATGAATACCAAAACGATCTTGCTATGTGGCATCCTGTTTTACTACCTAAACCAAATCAAAAGTACTTTTCACTCCGCTAACACAAACTTATTAGTATCAATTCTCCTTTTTTTACAATAACTAGCTACATGTTTCGGCTTTTTCGCAAAGCAACCTTATCATATATCAAAACAATATGAAACATGACCCTTTACAAAAGTTTTGGTTTTTACATTATTTAGCCCTATGCTTTTTTTTGTTGTGTTTATCGCGTGGACTTAAAATTATTTAAAGTTGAAATATTGTAAAAGTTTTAAAAGTTGTGCGTTTCTTGATTTACCTTCCGTAACGTTTTTATTGTATCTGCTTATCAGTATGCTCTATGAACGCAAGAGCGCGCTGATTTCCGCTGAACTCGGCCACAATCCTGCTGCTGAAGAATCGTACTTATTCATAGCGAGCAGCACAATTCGCTTTCCCCGTTACTCATCAAATGTCAGGAGCTGTTTCAAATAAAACCCAAGGCCTTAAGCATGTTATACGTGCAGAACGAACCGCCCCTGAGAAATTCGAACCTACTTGAACTTTACGTAATATAGAATTATATTCGACTAATCGAGAATTAAATTAAATTTGCCAGGCGTTTTATAGAGTAGATCCTCAATATCAGTATTCATTAGAAAATGGTAAGTATTTGCGGAGATGAACTATGGGAGATAAACCCGTAATGACCTCCCTGGTATGTATTAATTCCAATTACGGAAACACCTATTAAGCCTGCCCTTGTATTTATACGAGCCTGGCATATGGCGTTTGAAAAAAGAATAAAAACAAGGACAAGGAGACAAAGTCAACGTGCAGATCAACATCTTATGACCGCTTCGCAAGGTCGTATTTAAGGATGTACAGAGTACACAAGTTTTGTGGTTTACATTTCAACGTTCCTATTGAAATTTATCTCCTCAACCGTTTACAAATTCCATTCCCTAACACAGCATTTCGTTTTTCTTTAAAAGTAACTGTCCGAGAAACATAGGATTTCAGAATATATAGCGTCGAAAGTCGAACGACTGGTGAATGATGCTGGAAAAGATTTGTAAGGAAGCGGCCTTCACCGAATCGAATTACTAACCTGGTACGTGCTTGGAGGGGAGACTGACAGAAACTTCAATTAGAACAGCCGAGGTCCCGGCCTTGATTCGAACCCAGCACCTTCCAAATACAAGTCCAGAACGTTAGTGTTACAATATCCTGATCGGTCAGAGATGCCACAATATGACCACTCGGTACTGCACGTCTCATCATGAAGGAAAGCGAAAAACATCATGTCTTAGATGCCTGAACCACGTCCAATCGAGGCCATACTAATGTTCCATAGCGACATTCGCCTAGAAAGACAAAAAAGCTGGCAGCTTCGCCGGTAATCCGACAGACATTAGAGTATGATACCGCTCGACTGCAAGTCTGTTGCTCAGTCCGCTTCACTGTCTGCACTTGTGCAAGCTAAACAGCGTTCACACAGCCTTTACCCATATAATTACAAGTGGCCACGGCTCGGGCCGTAGCGCAAATAACGATGATGACATAAACCAACAGCGCAAAGTGACTGCTCGCCCGTCCTTTACAGACCAAAATTACTGTGAATTATACTTAAAATTCAGTTTTTGCCTCACAGAGAGCAGTATGCGAGCATTATACAGAAACCCTAGTTCATACTGTTGAGGGAAATAAGCGCTGTTTATTGTGAAAATGATATGAAACACAGCGAAAAGAATACACAGATTCCAAATGTTATATATGGTAGCTCATCCTAGGGTGTGGCTATCAAATAACAAGACTGTGCGCGCAGCGTACGAACTTGACCGTTTGTCACCAAAGTACACGAACTTATATTAGTTACCAATGAACACCCCCCCCCACCACCCCACCCCACCCATTTAGGTGCCAAAGTTAAGTTCGTCACGTTATGTTATGTTACGTTCACCTAGCGTAAAATGATGCGTATTTTAACAGTTTTTACCTTGCCGCCGTCACGCTCGATAAAATATTGGCATCCACGCTTTACAAGTCATCGTCGTCGTCGTCATCATCATCATCATCATCATCATCATCCTCATCCTCATCATCATCATTACCACAATACGGGGAAAACGGAAAATCCTTCCCATAGTATGTGGAAGACCACACGAGGTGGCACGAACCACAACAGTAGTCCTTCACCTGTCACACAAGGGATCGGACACATGCGAGGTTACCTGAATAGTCACAAATGTGTCACTCCGTCGGGTCCGTTAAGCAAGCTGTTGTCGACACTTGCTCGCAGCGCGCGCGCACTCCTACCACTAATACTGAACTCATGTTGTGAAGTCAGACTTTCAAACTTATATAGTACTTATACAGTCAGTAATCTGAAACTTATAAAAGTGTCATACTACATCACTGATCCCTAAGTTAATGACGTATCAACTGCAGAGGTTAAACAAAGTCGACTGAGACAAGAAGATGTGCCTGGATGGTGAGTGCATAAAGATCTGGAACTAGACTGCTGTGAACTATCGTACAACAGTCACGGTATTCGCATGCACAAACTGACTAAAACCAGGAAAACCCTGTCAGGATAAACAACAGCCGGACATGTGCTTCGAATCCCGCCTAAGCCATAACTATCGTGACTCATGTTTTTCGCAGGTCCCTCCTTCCTTAACAAGCAAATGCTGGAGCAGTCCCCTGAAACTGACCACTACTCATACTGCATTACAGGTCGCTGTACATAATCAACTGGACACTAGGTAACCTCTGAAGTTTATGCACCATCGTTAAATAAACCACGAATTAATCATTATGCGTGTTGGCAAAATTGCGAAAAGCGACTGTTAGGTTCGTCACGTCCGTCTGTCTGCCCGTCCGCATGGAACAACTCGGCTCCCACTGGACGGATGCTCGTAAAATTTTCGAAAATCTGTCCACAGAATTCAAGCATCATTGAAACCTGACAACAATACCGGGTACTTTACATGAAGACCGATGCACATTTATGATAATATTTCGCGGAATTCTTCTTAGAATGAGAAATGTTTCAGACAAAATTTGTAAAGAAAATCAAAACACACATTTTATGCTCAGTAACGTTTTTCCAAAAATCGTGCTGGTCATGAAGTAACGTGGAAAAATATGGAAGAGCTAGTCAGGCCACATACGACAATATAATACGGCGCATGCGCTTTGCATGCTAGATAACTAAGGCTACAGACATAGCTTGTAATATGTAATACCTACTGCTTTTCCACGGCAACAGCGGTTTCGCGAATGCACCTCACTGTTACTTTTACACGTATAATGCCTGTCTTGTTTTTATATTCTTCTTGTCCTTATAAAAACTAAAAGGCAAATGCACATATCAATAATTCTGCAAATTGTTTTGTATACGCTGCCAGACTGAACAACAAAAGTTCAAAACGTATTTCAGAACCGTGTACTGCAAAGCGCATTTGCACAAAACACAGCTAAATTACACAAATCTGAAGAAACTGCATAATGAGGAATGTCATGCCGTGTAACCTTTAGATGGGACACTTAAGATGGGGAACATAATCAACATTCCTACACTTAAATTTTCTGTTCGAAATCTCAAACAGACCTTTAGAGATCAGGACCCATGCACAGTGACACCTAAAACTGACCTTCAAGGAACGCCACATTGTGAGAAAAAGAAAGGAGTTAATTCGACGAGGATGAAGTCGAATAACAGCCACTTGTGCATACGGCGTTACGATTGCTTCTCTTCACATTAAAAGTTAAAAAGTGAGTTTCACCCTACAACATGCCATGAAGGCCCAGAGGGAGACGGCGCTAGATGGAGGTGGGTGGTCAACCCCACGCCACAGCCGCTTTACCCACAGGAAAGAGCAGTAGTACCCCCTGTACAGGAGGCTGGGTGGGTCTCGGGGCCGGTCTAGGCGGGTGCGGAAAGTCTCGCCCCCACCGCGGTTCGAATCCCAAACCGCCCAGCCCATGACGAGTCGCCATGCCGACTACGCTATCCCGGCCATATGACATACAATTGCTAAAAAATGCTGTTACTGTTTTTTTTAATTTTTCGGTGGGGTGGAACTGAGTCCTCAGAGGGCCCACTATACAACCCCCGAGTGAACAACGTATGAATATGTGGTATTGGTGGAATTACAAATGATAGGAGAAAGCCGACGTACTTGGAGATAAAACTGTTTCAGTGTCGCTTTGTCCACCTAGACAAAGGGGAAAAGCCCGGCGACTAACAGTCTGGGCTCACCGCTCACAACCGTTTCCGGTTCTTTTACGACTTTACACAACTACAAACGCTACAAACCGCTGTATGATGGAGTAATTGTGAATAATTCGTAAACATGGGAGGATGGAGGTATGGCCTACTTTAAGGTTCTGTAACTGAATCTGCCTGAACCTACTGAGGAAAATCATGTTAAAACCCACGTCAGAAAAACTGGTCTATGGCCGAGATTGGAACCTGTTCCCTTCAGGAAGCGAATCGATTATGGTGTGTTAACCCCGTTACATTCCGCTTGGGGCTTTAAACAGTAGTTCTTAATCAAGCGTTAAATGTTGATGTAACCTAATTTCGTCTTTATTTGCAGAAATGTATCGGTGGAAACTAGCCGAACGGCGTCCAGCTTTACTCTTCATTACAGTAATTCTAACAACTCCGACAGTCTGCCACGTCCTGCCGATTGAACCAACCACATGGCCACTGGAGTAAGTACTGCGTCCTGGCGGTCGAATTCTTATCAACGGACAAGCCAACCACCCAACCACCCAGCGTACCCAAATACATTCCTAAGTCCTGATGGCTCATTACGGACAATCACAGCAATACTGTAGCGAAGTGCTGTCCAAATTCTATTCACATTTAAATCCTTTTCAAAAAGGCAAAACGCCGACAGAAGTCGGCCACACGCAACTTCGAGAACGGCACAAGAAAGGCAGGCTTCGTGTAGGCACGATGCATGTATTCTCTCCAAGCATGAGTACACGTAATGCATTGTACAGGGATAGATCACATGGCGATCGCAAGAGTTTGGACAACGCTTCCGCCAGCGCGTGTTTAAAAGGTGTTCTTATACCAGTGATTTGCTCCAAATTTGTGACGCGTGTAGTTCAAATATTTGATGAGACAAACCGTGTGTATTTTATGGATACCTACATCTTCACTGGAGGCATGCGGTGGTGCAGTTGGTTGAGGCACTGCGC
This sequence comes from Coptotermes formosanus, assembly GCA_013340265.1. Taxonomy (NCBI): domain Eukaryota; kingdom Metazoa; phylum Arthropoda; class Insecta; order Blattodea; family Rhinotermitidae; genus Coptotermes; species Coptotermes formosanus. The sequence goes on from BLKM01008479.1 coordinate 1,658,027, forward strand.
CACAAGCCGGAATGTCGTGGGTTCGATTCCCGATCTTGTCATTTTCATTGATATAGTCCTTCCAGCTGCGCTATAGCCCTGGAGTCGACATAGACTCTAACAGAAATGAGGACCAGGAATATTTCCTGGGGGTAAAGGCGGCCGGTGCGTAGGGTTCACAACCTTACCACCTTCACGTGCCGACTGTCTTGAAATCTGGGAGCCTCGACCTCCTTGAACAGTGAAGGCCTGTCCGGGCCTGTACAGGGATTGCTTTACCTTTCATACCCTCAATGAATTTAAATATTAAATGATGTGGTTTTCAAAATGAAAGTGACAAAGTGTGCATGTGTCACCAATCGGATAACAAGACTGCTGTGCATCAGTTTCGTCACAACTGTCCAAGGATTTTAAATGTAGTATAAACATACATAATCTACAGCACATCCGTCCTTTCAAAATGAACAAAATCTACAAAGATGCCCCTACACCACGTTCCATCAGAATCTGTCAGAAAGTGCCAGAAACGTACAATACATACAATTCAGTTCGCTTTGTTAGTGGGCCAAAAAAATAACCAAAACTAACTCAGCTGAAGAAAATGAATGTTGTTGGTCATATCGAATGCAACTAAAATCGGTCGCGTAGTTTGGGAGATGCTGCTGCCAGAAAGAAAGATGAACATGCGAGCATGCAAACAAAGGAAAAAATCTCTTCGAAAGTTCTTCAGAATCTCGCCTAAAAATAAATAGAAAATATCAGGGTTAAGCAGGGACATGGACCAGAAGATAAAGGCCCATCGTAATGGGGAAAAATGCTGTTGAATCACGCTATCATCGAAGGTCAGAATCTAAACGGACGCAGGAGACAGTGCGGATATACCGGACTTGACTTAGGAATGCTAACCACTACAGCCGGTTGTCAGGCGACGAGCAGAGAAGTGAGTCATTTCCCAACCTGCAAGCCGTGTCACTGAGAATTCAAATGCGTTTCAGGTTCATACAGTGTGACAAAAACAGTGAGATTATGATCATTTCTTTGGTCTTCACCGCTGTGTCTTTTTAAGAAACTGCTGCTGCCACGACGCTGTTAGTATTTCATTACACGCCATATGCGTGGTCCCGCATTTTACACACACACACACGCGCGCGCTCTCTCTCTCTCTCTCTCTTCAGTAAATTGTCTAACGTTCCTGTTATACGTTATTTATTACTCGTTCCCAAAATGTGGCTGAACTGGTAAACTTTATACAAACTGCAATACATATTACGAAAATTATAAACAGCGGAAAGCATAAAGAAATGTGAATAATATGAACATACTTGTAGCTTATTCATAAATACAACAGCGCACATGCACAATCACACTCACACACACACACACACACACACACACACACACACACACACACACACACACACAGAAGTTCGTGTTTCATACGGTTCTCAGTTCGCCCCTTATTACAGCTTCCCGTCACAGGGAAATGCTTAAGCAATACCGGGTTACACGAGGAAACGGCAATGACAATTCTCCTGACGTCACTCTCCCGTAGCAAAGCACTAGCCGCTACCTTCTGTCCATCCCAAGTCCACGGGATCTTCACGCTGAACCTGTTTAAGCGATCGCACCATATAGACGTGGTATGCATTACTGACATTTCGAAATCTTGTTTCCATCTCCAACTTCGCCTTGAAGACTGACACAGTCAGGAAATCCGAAACGCCTGCAATACAAACAACTTCTAAACGGCACCATCACCACAAAACTGGAGGGAACCGCCGCGAAATTCTAAAATTAAAGGCTCCATACGACTAACTTCATGGTTCAGCAGTTACTATACTAAGCAGGAAACACTGCACTTTAATGTGAAACTCATGGAACAAAAGGCCAGGTTCATCTTCGGAAACAGCCGCACAGAAAACTAGGTGTCGTCTTATAACCGAGGTAAGCGAGGCCTTTAGTAACACGTCAGGGACACGTCGTTCGCTAGTCACCACTACTAAATACGACATGTTACATGGCTGCTTTTTGTCACTTACTATTCCAGTGAAAGATTTAGTACTAGATGTACTGTAATACACATCTTTCCCTGACACGAAGTGCGAATTATGATTCTTTACTTTGAGTTCCTCAGATTTCTCTCTAAACACTTCAATGCGAAAGACAGAGTTGCCCTACCTGTGGAGCCGCCTCATATACAGATTATACGGTGTGTCTATATATATCTATATATACATATAACAGCACGAAATGTATACACATTAACTAAAATGTGAAATTGAGAATGATTCAGTTTATGTCCCGAACAGACCACAATGTCAGTAACCTTCTCAAGTTCACTTACGAACATGCATAAAATGTTGAACCATGTCCCAGAAGGCTAAACAGAATGGACACGCCTATATGACTACAGCTTGCCACTCTCCCAGAGATTAAAACTAAACTTTATACAGACAGAACTGTCTCATACGCAAAGAACTTCTGTTCACAAGCCAGACTGCAAACAAGGACTTCAAGACGTCACCATATGTGCTTGTGATCCCCAGTGCGCACAATACGCGGATTGCTGCCGTAGCTCCACGTATTTTGTACCAGAAGAACAACGTCTGGGAGCATCTCCCTTCACTTGCAACAATCTTTTCGGTAACGAAATGTATGTAATGACGAGGTGCCCTCCAGACTGGACGGACAATGACACTCGCAACAGATGCCAACACCCCGACGGAAGCTACCGTGACCCACTGCTTGATGCACCAGTGACAAGCTTCAGCACAAATATCACTTACCAGAATTGGCATTGTGCATATTGTCACGGCGACCTTGACGCTGCCACCACGGCCATTTGGGATGCCAGCTTTACATGTATGGGTTCTTACAGAACCATATCTCTATCTGATGAAACATTAGCAGAACATCTATCGTTCAATCCTCTAACTTCATCGTGGGATCTGAATATAAGCCTATCTACTTTCGATACGAAATCGAGCATGTCAACTCCATGGTACATACAACGCGGCAAAGATAATAACAAGCAAGAAATGCACTCTAACTGTTTCCTGACATTCACAGCTCCAGCAATGGAATTACCAGCACGCCGGTGCAACAGTGAAGTAACAAGTACGTGTTCTGAGAGATGGGAAGATAACGAGGTGAAGACCCATTGTGAAGCATACACAGCTCGTGTATGTTCTGGCTTCACGACATATCGTAACTATCACTGTCCGCTGTGCAACAACTTGTATGTTCAAGAAGAATGCTTTTATTATGCCCCCTTCAGTGGTACATCAAAAGAGCTACCGTCACTTACAATGCTGCTTGACTGGAGGAGACTAAAGACAGGCGGGTGTGCATCATCTGCAATATATGACCCACTGTCCCATTTCTGCCGTGAAGCGTTCGTCTGAGAATTTACGGAAGGAAATAAGTTAAAACATTATGAGTCAATTCTCTACAGCAACAGATAAACCAAGAACTTACAGCACACGTATATCCGTACCAGACTGGAACCATTCTTTCACCGGTCTGAAATGTATAAAAAAATATGATGCGTGAAGTACAGTCTTTTACATTTCGTAACAAAATGGTTGTTTTTAGCATGTCCGAATGCTACAGTTCTGACGTACATTCTACGCAACTTGCACACCTTTCATGGGCGGCATTATTTCTTGTATTGTAGGTGCGTGTCGCTGGGTCACAACAAATGACTTTAATGTAAACAAAAGGGTATCTTTACATGTGGGTTCGCTTTTTTTTTTTAACGAAGTTCGTGTACTGGCAAAGTGTGAGAACTACTGTCACAGGCACATGATTTCATTTGCTTAAACATCATAAACGCACCTACAGTAAAACAAATCAGCCACTGAAAATCAATGTCATGAAAGCGTTCAAACTCCGGAACAATGTACCAGGAAATGCATGTAAGGTTCCAAGGTATTTAAGTGGCACTTATACTCTGATGTGGGCTTGCAATGCGGACGTCACTGTCTGAACTGCAAGCTAACGACACTATCCGCTGATGCACAATGTTTTTCATTAAAGCTACAATTTATCTGTAAGTCATTCAAGGACGTCTGGTTTATGGTCAGCTCGCTTGCGCATCGTCAACAACTCAACGAAAGGGAACCAAACCTACTGTACACTGCTTCATATTAACAATAAAAGCACTTATTTCCGTCCTTCGAATGCGTCTTCTTAACTTTCCACAACAGGAATGCTTGTAAGTAACTGTCTTCTCCACTGTAATTAACACACTGTTAACGAACGTTTCCTTATGCAATTGTAGTCACACATGCCATTTGAAATTCGAGAACTGCTGTTTGTTGCTGTACCTTATCGTATCGTAGTGTTTTCGGTCTGGATTCCGCCATCCTGCATTCAACTTCTCAACAGAGAAAAACGTGCTTTCATTGTCGCCACAGATTTCCGATTTTAGAGGATACAACACGTACCTACGCTCCGTGCCGGTGAAATCTTTCCAGCCCAGATTCGAAGCATAAACAAATATGTAGAATAACATGAACACAGGCGTATTTTATTCACAATTACAATCGTGTGCAAGCACGCACGCACACACACATACACAAGTTCGTGCTTCATACAGTTCCCTATTAGGTCCACATTACGGCTTCCTGTCACGTGGAAAAGCTTAAGGAACACCGTGCTATACGAGGAAATGGAACTGACAGTTCTCCTGACGTCGGTTTCCTGTCAGTCCGGCCCAAAATTAAAGCATTTGCACGCTAATCCCGTTTTAAGCGATCGCAACATATAGGCGTGGTATGCACTGCCGACGTTTCGAAACCATGTCTCCATCTCCAATTCTGCCTTCAAGATTAAAAAAATCAGGATATCCGAAAAACCGGAAATAGGTACCGGACAATATTATAATAATTATTTCACACGTGGATGTATTTAGGATTTTCAAAATTCTGGCCACAAACAAAAGAGAACGTTGCACTACAAGTCCAAGGAACTCCATACTTTAACAGGGAAATTAAGAAACATTCACATGCACATTCACACACACACACACACACACACACACACACACACACACACACTTACTCGCATACACATCTATGCACATGCATGCACACGCCCTAACACAGAAATTAAAACACGTATAAAAATGAATTAAGATGCAAATTTGGAACACAATACCAAGCGACTTCAATTTATATCACCAAAAGATCACAGTGTGAGTCACACTTTCACGTTCACTTACGGACTGGTGTAAAACTGTAGAACACGTCCATCAAGGTTAGAGACAACAGAAAGTCGTATTCGCAACAGCTTGTCACATTCCCAGAGATCAAATGGAAAGTCTCGACATAAATAACAATCTTAAATGCAAACACCTTCTGTTCACAGGCCAGACTGCAAACAAGGACTTCAAAACGTCACCATATGTGCTTGTGATCCCCAGTGCGCACAATACGGGGATTGCTGCCGTAGCTCCACGTATTTTGTACCAGAAAAACAACGTCTGGGAGCATCTCCCTTCACTTGCAACAATCTTTTCGGTAACGAAATGTATGTAATGACGAGGTGCCCTCCAGACTGGACGGACAATGACACTCGCAACAGATGCCAACACCCCGACGGAAGCTACCGTGACCCACTGCTTGATGCACCAGTGACAAGCTTCAGCACAAATATCACTTACCAGAATTGGCATTGTGCATATTGTCACGGCGACCTTGACGCTGCCACCACGGCCATTTGGGATGCCAGCTTTACATGTATGGGTTCTTACAGAACCATATCTCTATCTGATGAAACATTAGCAGAACATCTATCGTTCAATCCTCTAACTTCATCGTGGGATATGAATATAAGCCTATCTACTTTCGATATGAAACCGAGCATGTCAACTCCAGCGTACACACCACGCGGCAAAGATAATAACACGCAAGAAATGCACTCTAACTGTTTCCTGAGATTCACAGCTCCAGCAATGGAACTGCCAGCTCGCCGGTGCAACAGTGACGTAACAAGTACGTGTTCTGAGAGATGGGAAGATAATGGGGTGAAGACCCACTGTGAAGCATACACAGCTCGTGTATGTTCTGGCTTCAGCACATATAGAAACCATCACTGTCTGCTGTGCAACGACGTGGTTGTTCCACAACCATGTTTTGTACTCGCAGGCCCGGCATTCCCAGGCTCTTTTGTCTCAATCGCAGCAGCTATACCGCCGTCCTTTACCGTCCTGCTTGACTGGAGGAGACTAAAGAGAGGAGTGTGCGCATCATCTGAAATATATGACCCACTAGCCTGTGTCTGCCGCAAAGTATTCATGTGAACACTTCCGAAAGAAATATGTGAAAGATTTTAGATTTCACTCCAGTAGTGCGAAATCAGCAACTACAAATTTGTGTGTGTGTGCGCGCGCGCGCGCGCGCGAGTAAAATACCACTACACGTGGATACAGTCCTGTATTTTGCATAATAAAATGGTTGCCTTTAGCCTGTTCCAGTTCCACACTTCTGATGTATAACAGCTGCACAAGCTCGATCTCCTTTCATAAGGACCAGTGATTGTGAAATATACCCGAAAAATGTAGCTGGCGGTCGAATGGTCAGTTAAAGTGAGTGAGTGTAAAAAGAGGAGGGTAATTTGTCGTCCTGATTTTTAACGAAGTTCGTGTACTGTTAAAGTTTGGGAACCACTGTCGTAGGAGCTGTTTTGATTGCGTCTGCATAAACAATATGCGGTAATTAAGTCGAAAAGAGCGTCCACTTAAAAGCAGTGTTATATGAACGATCAAGCTGTGTGACAATGTAACAGGTATCAAACGGCATGTTGCGACCTTATTTAAGTGGCAGTTTTGCTTTGATGTGAGCCTCCAATGCTGACATGACTTTCTCAACATAAAGCTGACAGTGTTTCTGTATTTTTGTTAGCCCATACACGGGGCCTTTCAGTACAGCCACACCTTATCTACAAGTCGTTATTTTGTCCTTCAAATACGTCCTCTTAACTTTCCACAACTGGGATGCTTTTAACTACTTGGCTTCTCCACTGCAATTAATGCATTGTTAACGATCGTTTCCTTACTGAATTGTAGGCATATACGCCATCTGAAATTATTCCACTGCAATTAACGCATTGTTAACGATCGTTTCCTTACTGAATTGTAGTCATATACGCCATCTGAAATTATTCGAGAATTATTGTTAGTTACTGTAACTTATCGTGCCCTATTGTTTTCCGTCTGGGTTACTCGAACCTGCAATTCAATTTCAACGTGCTTTCATTGTTGCCATCGACTTCCGGTTTTAGATGATAACGTATTTCAGCTCCGTGCGGGTGAAATATTTCCAGCCAAGCTTAAAAGCATAAACAAGTACGTAGGATAACATGAACACAGGTGTAGTTTATTCACAACTACAAGCGATCACGTTTCATACGGTTCGCTGTTACGTCCTTATTACAGCTTCCCGTCACATGCAAAACCTTCAGCAATACCGGGCTACACGAGAAAATGGAAATGACAGTCCTCCTAACGTCGGTTTCCTGTCTGTCCCACCCAAAACTAAGGCATTTGCACGCTCACCCTGTTTAAGTGATCGCACCAAATAGGCGCGGTATGCATTGCCGACGTTTAGAATTCATGTTTCCATATCCAATTCTGCCTTCAAGTTTAAAACAATCAGGACATCCGAAACGCCGTCAATACAACCCATACGTAAATGGCACCGTACAATCTTCATATTTTCCATTCCGTACACGTAACGTCGCAATAATACGTATCACACACCAACTCGTGCATTAAAATTCAAATACATAGAACAGAAGACAATGTTCTTATTATCACTGTGATACTTATAGGACGACGACATGATGCGTGTACTCAGTAACTACATTTTCACATTTGAATGTGTGTCAACACCTCAGCATCTCCTGCTAGTGGGTGATGTTAACATTTTTAACAACTGAAATTGAAGGTTTTACGGTGCTGCTTTTATCTCAAACAACTTTTAAGACACCAAGGACGGAACACCGTATCACCACACGGCGTCTTGAAGAGTTAACTATTTTAACCGGAACTGTGTATTTTATTTGTTTAGTCTTCAATGTTCCCCTGAGGATGGTGCTGCCGACGCACAGAAATATGTTGCGATGTGATTAAAGCTTTCTACACAGGATATCTTTTACACATATTTCAATTTTTCTGCACGAGTTGGTGTGTGATACATATTATGGCACCGTACAATATTTTTATAATTATTTGACAAATGGACTTATTTAGAATTTCCAAAATTCTGGCAAGAAACGAAACAGAACTTTACACTACAAGTCCAAGAAACTCCTTACTGTAAGAGGAAACTCAAGGGATATTCAGAACCACACACACACACACACGTACATGCACATGCATGCACACGCACAAATACAGAAATTTAAAACACGTATCAAAATGAATTAAGGTGCGAATTTGCAACATAATACCAAGCGTATTCAATGTATCTCCCCAACAGACCACAATGTCAGTGACGCTTCAGCGTTCACTTACGGGCTGGTGTAAAACTCTGTACCACGTCCATTAAGGTTAGAGACAACGGAAAGTCCTATTCGCAACAGCTTGTCACACTCCCAGAGATCAAATGGAAAGTCCAGACATAAATAACAATCTTACATGCAAACACCTTCTGTTCACAAGCCAGACTGCAAACAAGGACTTCAAGACGTCACCACATGTGCTTGTGATCCCCAGTGCGCACAATACGCGGATTGCTGCCGTAGCTCCACGTATTTTGTACCAGAAGAACAACGTCTGGGAGCATCTCCCTTCGCTTGCAACAATCTTTTCGGTAACGAAATGTATGTAATGACGAGGTGCCCTCCAGACTGGAAGGACAATGACACTCGCAACAGATGCCAACACCCCGACGGAAGCTACCGTGACCCACTGCTTGATGCACCAGTGACAAGCTTCAGCACAAATATCACTTACCAGAATTGGCATTGTGCATATTGTCACGGCGACCTTGACGCTGCCACCACGGCCATTTGGGATGCCAGCTTTACATGTTTCAGTTCTTACAGAACCACTTCTCTATCTGATGAAACATTAGCAGAACATTTATCGTTCAATCCTCTAACTTCACCGTGGGATCTGAATATAAGCCTATCTACTTTCGATACGAAACCGAGCATGTCAACTCCAGCGTACACACCACACGGCAAAGATAATAACACGCAAGAAATGCACTCTAACTGTTTCCTGACATTCACAGCTCCAGCAATGGAATTACCAGCACGCCGGTGCAACAGTGAAGTAACAAGTACGTGTTCTGAGAGATGGGAAGATAACGAGGTGAAGACCCAATGTGAAGCATACACAGCTCGTGTATGTTCTGGCTTCACGACATATCGTAACTATCACTGTCCGCTGTGCAACGACGTGGTCGTTCCTGAACCATGTTCTGAAGTAAGGATTTATCCAAGCATTGCCTATATCCCGTCTTTTACCGTACTGCTTGACTGGAGGAGACTAAAGAGACGAGTGTGCACATCATCTGAAATATACGACCCACTATCCTGTGGCTGCCGCAAAGTATTCATATGAGAATTATGCAAAGAAGGACTGTGAAAACATTCTGAGTTCATTCTGTCAAATGAGTGCTTATATTATGACTGTACAAGACTTCCAGTGGCGGAAAAACTTAATTACGAATATCTTTTGTAGAAAAAATAAAACATGTGAGATACTTTCCCTTACATGCCGTAAGATACTGTTACTTCTAGCCTGTCTCAATTCCACAGTTCACATATATAACAGTTACAGAAACGTCGCCTCCTTTCAGATGCTGTATTCTTAAATGTATCGCAAAGCTGTAGGCGCGTGTTGATAGGTTAGTTAAAGTGAGTGAGTGAGTGAGTGAGCGAGTCAGTCAGTCAGTCAGTCAGTCAGCCAGTGAGCCAGTCAGTCAGTGTAAGGGAAAAGGAAAGCAACTTTATACGTTTGTTAGCTTTCGCAACTTTTACGAATTTCGTGCATTGATAAAGTTTGGAAATCACCGTCATAGGTCAGGTTCTGAATGCATCTGCTTAAACACTGTAAACTAATCCGCAGTAAAACAAAGCAGCCGCTCAAAAGCAATGTCATTAGATGTTTCAAATTCCGTAACAATGTAACAGGCAATAAATGGTGAATTTCGATGTTACTTAAGTGGCATTTATATTTTAATGTGAGCCGCGAATGCTGACATGACGCCCTGAACATCAAGGTACGGATACTGTTAAGCCTACACACGCGGCCTTTCAATACAACTACAAATTATCTGTGATTCATGCAAACCTAGCTCATGGATTGTAGACTTCATGGTCACCTCACCAAAATTAAATAAAAGCTACAGTACACTCTCTCATATTAACAATAAAAGCATTACCTCTGTTGTTCCAACGCGTTTTCATCACTTTCCTACGCACGCCAGTTTTTCAGAAACCGTCTCCTGCTTCCACTGAAATAACGGGATTCCTAAATATCATTCCCTTAATGAATGGCAGTCATATACGTCATCACAAATTACTGTAGAATTATTTTTAATTACTGAAACTTATTCCCTGTGTTAGTGTTTTCGGTCTTGATCAGCTCAGCCGGCATTCAAAGTCTCAAAAGACAAACACACGTGCTCCCACTGTCGCCATCAGTTCAGGTTTTAGGAGTATCACCACCTGTCCGCGTGCAATTCCGGTAATATCTTTGTATGCCAAACCCGCCTACCGGCCTACTGAAGCTATTAAGGGTTGCAGTACTGTACCTAAAACATGTGTGACAGAGCTTAATTGAGTACGTACCCCTCCGCGGGGGCAGTTCTCTGTGTCCAACGAGATCTCCGGCGGCATAGCGATCTTGATAACCGTTTCAGTGTTTCACAGTCTAATGTCAACCATTACCAAGTCAATTTATAGTTTCAAAGACTAACATACACTGCTCTGTATGGAAAAAAGTTACAAAATAACACAGCTGTTACAAAAGGGAACGGATGAAATAACTGCGTTATTTTTAGTACTTTCCCATGAATATAGCCTGCGAATGTGCCCTTTCCTTCTCGTCTTATTACGACAATAGCATGGCCGGCCCAGCCAGACGTTTTACTGGTGTGGCGTGGATGTTCAGCAACAGACTAACTCTACTGAAGAAAGTATTTTGCTAAAGTGCTTTGAAGTAATTACACACAAGGTATGCGCTCTGGGGAGACATATCAGTATGTCCCTAGTGCTATGCTTTAAGTTCTAGAATTTATTGTGAACTGTTTACAAACAAACACCATAATGAGGGAAATACTTCAAACAATTCTAATATTATCTTGCATACAGACATACAAAAAGAAAAGGATGAACAATGACTTTTAGCTATTACACATGCACCAATATTACGCAGACTGGCCCCTTACAATCGAACCGTGACACTTATAACCGTCACTATACCAATAAATCAAACATATGTGAGACTGACACAGGTAAAGAAGAACGCTACATTTGGATCTTTGACTAATGGTGCGAGTCCGTTTTAATGAACTGTGACAAATAATACCGTACTGCAGGGTATCCACTTGCGGATGTTTTGTTCCATTTTATAATTGTGTGCGCATGGTGAAGGAGCCTCCCGTGAGGGAAGGCAAAATTACCTGACTTTACGTGATTAATGACCCCGTTACAGAAACGGAATCTCTCATTCCCTTAACACTAAAATGTTGCGGTCCACTAAGGGAAGTTTTCAGAAAAACCTGTGTTAATGAAAACAAGAGTAGCAGAAAACCGCACGCCAGCTTAAGAGCACGCAGTTCCGAAATGCATTCTTCACAATTTCCCGTCCATGACTGGTTCGTATGTGTCGTTTGTAATATACGTACCTATCGTTGTACTAAGTACTAATCAACAGAACGCACACTCCACCGCACAGTTATAAATGCTTAACATTTGTGAAGATTCAGACACGCCCGTTTGCTCTGCAAGTCGAACCAACGATTTTCTCGGCAATGTCTCCAATCTAGCCACCAATTTCGTCTGATTTTCCCTCAGTCAGAACATGTTTGCGTGCTTCCTTCCTGTCTAGAATTGAACGTGTTGCTCGAAACCTCTTCACATACTTGAAAGATTGTTTCATCTTTAGAGCGAGCATATCAGGAAACATCCCTCTGAATTTACAACATTTCATGTAGGATGGGTACTTAGCATGTACATCGCACAGAAACACCCTGTTGCAACGGCATTCGCATCGCGCCTGAAGACTGACTTCAACGACAGACACAACTTTTGTGACAGACTGGGTGTAGGCGACTCGCTGAGTTAGTCACGTTCCATCGGATAACGCAGCATACAGGAAGTGACCAGCGACAGGGGCCAGATAAAATAAGGACCCTACACTTCAAACTATTGTATTGGAACTGATGTGCGATCATCAGACCGCAGCTATCAACACACGAACGAAAGTCAGCAGCATGTCCATGTTCCTAAGGTTTAAAGTTTTAACATCTTTAAATGAATCCATGAAATTATACATTTGTGTGGCAGCTTTATTGCAAACGAAGCATGCATCTGCCGGGACATCCCGTGACAACTGCCGTGCTCAAGGACACGATAAAAGTGACACCTGCACAGTAGGGTGCGATAAACCTTCAACGGAAGACGCTGAGACAAAATTTAATGAAATGAGAAAGTGCAACCTATAAGTTATTTTCTGTTAACTATTCTATAATGATTCTAAAATCCAACTACACATAAGAAAATTATTTTTGAAAAGTTCGTAAAATTATTAGTTTTACGTTATCTTATTTATATGCATTACGCCAAGCGGTAGTGGGGTATTTTATATAGGCTTTACATGTAGCACAGACTTTGTACAACCCGTTTTTTTTTTGACTTCCACTTTCTTGCTTTCCCCTTCCACCTGCTGTGTGTGTTGTTTACATGAGACCTCCACTTCCATGCTCACGCAACCATTATGTGACATTTTATTAGTCGCAAACTACTGTTCTAGTAACGTGGTAAGGTACGGAAACTATTTCGACGAAAACTAATGTCGTGTGATTTAGCTAAGAGCTGCACACATACTGAACAGGCAGCCACAGAAATCTACAAGGAGTGATGCTGCAGCTTGAGAGGTGGGTGAGTGAGGCGAACAACTAGTCGCCGTAATAAAACTAAAAGGGGCCTCAACATGACATGGCGGGTTGCCTTCGGTGTGGAGTAGCAAAAAACTATCAACGTTCTCACCCAGAATGAACCGTTGTCAGTCACCATAGGGAAATACTCCTGAAAGTAACTCTAGCGGTGGGCGAAAATTTATGAAACATAGTGTGGTACATTTTATTGCAATTTTCAAAATGGAACGCCATATCTTAAAGTATTCAGACATGTTGTGCAGGCGTTTGGCTACAAGTGGGAGGCAGATGGCGGTGACTCAGATCATGAGGTTACCAAGTGTCAAGAAGGTGCGATCGATGCTTCTGGTATTGTAGTGGCCACTGTTGAACTCATTACTAAGGAAAGTCGGCGCTGAACAGAAAGTGGCGTGTGAATTTTGACAGAGAGAACTTTTTTCTAGCGCATCCTGAAACTCCGCAATTGTATCTGACATCACTGGGACCACATTTAATATCGACAAAGAAGAGTACTTTGTGTGCCACTAAACCCATATTCCTTTTCCACTGAAAGTAATTTTTTTGTAAATGTTCATTAATACTGAACACATGCAAAATATCGAAGCTCTGTAAGAGATTAAAAATGCATATCCAGCAAACTGCCATCTGTGTACACGTTTTAAATTGGCTTAATACAAACTATTCATATCTACACATATCAAAAATAATGGGCTGCAGGCCAGCTTTGTTCCCAATAATATATTAAAAATTAAACACTGTACAGCCTAGCAGTGTATGTGCCTGCCGGTTCAATCAATACCCAATTAAAGTAAGAGTTCTGCTCTTTCAACAGCCACGGGAAATGCTTTTATTCTGAGTGTCACAAACTTCTAACGCATAATGAAATCGATAGGACTGTAATACATGAAAGCAACGTCCTCAAACCTTTTTGAGTATTTTAGCTTACTTTGAGACCTAGCATTCCATGGGGCATGATGTTTGGTATTGGTGGTTCTCTAAACAAAGTAAACAAGGGCGGAACGCTGTACTCCAATTTGCAATACGTTCTTTGCGGTTATGCATACTTCACTAGCCTTTATCAGAGGCAGAACTATTTTTTTTTTTTTGTCTACGGACAAATGCAAAGACCTGCGTTCTCCCTCTTCCAGTTTACAGAAACACGAAATAAAATTGTAACAGTAACTTTAACGGCGTTTACTCATATAGCCTTTGTAAGTGGGAAAAATATACAACGAGCAAAAATATAGATTGAAGGGATAATAACAGAGCAGGTATCCGATTTTAATCACCCTGGAAACGTGACCTCGGAAACTGAACAGGACAGTGAGCCACAAATACAGAATAATAATAATAAAACAAATGAAGCAATTAGAAGACACTTCGGCAGAAAACAACTACGAAAACAAAATTACGACTGCACAAGGTCACGCGAAAGGAAGCAATTAGATACGGTTCAGAATTTAGGATTTCAAATAAACGATACACAAAAGAAATTGAAGCAGCAAAGATGAAATTTCAGAGTCCACTTTTAGGTCTAACCCGGCTTGACAAACAAACACAAGCATCCGTGATAAATTGCAAGTACCCTACACAGTTGCCATCATCCAATACCAACGGAAATGGAGGACACATGGAGCAAGAACGGAAGAAGATTGGCTTTACAATTATCACAAGAGCGGACTCCGTGCTCTGGGGGAACCAAACTGAACATGCAAAGACCAAGATCAAGAGGGACAAGCTTTAATGGACCCGAACCCTGACTGTTCATAACGACTACGACGATAATATGCCTTTTATTGTGATCAGGAATATGAGGTGCGTTCTTTGTACATCGTAATTTGTACACAACACAGCACCATTACAATTATGTTAATGTGAAACAGATTCTGCGGCGCTTCCCAACTACAGTTGTTGTCAGGTACAGCTCCGTAACGTGGCTGGTGATTCTGCACAGTCGTACTGCCTATCGTCGCAACTACTTATCCCAGAACCGGTAAAATAAACTTTTAGATAAGTCGTCGACTTCTGCAGTTCACGGACATTTCTTTTGTACGTTTGTCTAGGCAAGGACACGACTGAGAATTTATATTGCTCATGTTATACAGATCTATGCACATATGCGACACAAGCTGCAACACAAGAAGACACAATTGCTTAATACACTGACCAACTAAGGGTGACCCCTATTACCAGTCTTAGTACAAATTCGTCAAGTATGTGTTTTATATAAGCTTCATTTTTCTTATACTGCACGGTGTACAGAACATTCGAAGATAATACAGTACAAAGCAAAGTCCAGGCACAAACATAAACGATCGAAACATATTTTGCTGTAACCAACTCACCATCAGACATAGTGTTTTCTTAGTCCTTTTTCACCGATAATTATATTTCCCTCTCTTTAACTTTCGTGTCACGCACTCATATTTTGCTAAACTGGTTATATGAACAATTTCGCGATTTTTCTTTGTATACTGTAAATACCGCCACTATCATCTTTGAAATGAATACCAAAAAAAAAAGTCGAGCCAATGATTTCCTTGTATAGGCCTATGTCTTCAACCTAGCACTAACTTCGTCCAATTGTTTCCCAGTTACCAGGCGTCCTCTGCGCAGTCTTTAGCCCGAATGGAGCCTCTTCCTCAAAACATTCTCACGCAATTGTACATTGTTGTCCCGCTCCAACAGGCACAGAAGGAAACTTTCTTCTGAATACAGCATACGACACTTCTTGCAGCAACTGAATTCAAGGTATGTATCATATAAAAATCCGTACAGAGACTGTGCATTGAGTCACAGCGATGTCAGCAACCTCTCCGATAAGCACCGTGGGGACTAGCTGGCAAGTGGGTTTGGTGCATAACACAATGGGAAGCGAAAAGCGATTATGGGCATTTAAAATAATGTCCTGGTGCACACAATTCCAAAAATTATCATTCATGTACGCAACGCTGTAATTTTATAACACAATGGACCACAAGCGCGCATGAAAAGGTATTTCAAACAAGACGACAGCTAAATGAACACTGATGTATAGACCACGTGGAAGAAAACACATCAGCCATTCAAGAACATAACGGATAGAAGAGGAAATCTCGGGGTAGATACAGTGTCTCAAATCTTTTTAGGTGAGGGGCAGTTAGAAGAGGCCAATAATTTACAGCGTACACAGTATGACTCTAAACAAATATTTACTAAAAACAGATAATGAATAAGGCCAATCCCAGTGGCCGTGAGGTCTAAGGCGCGGGTCTGCGGCCGCTCGCTTGCTGGGATTGCGGGTTCGAACTTCCGCCGGGAACATGAATATCTCTGTCTTGTGAGTGTTGTGGGTTGTCAGGTAGAGGTCTCTACGACGGATCGCTCACTCATCCAGAGGTGTCCTACCGACTCTGTCTGCGCGCGCGCGCGTGTGTGTGTGTGTGCGAGAGGGAGAGAGATTCAGTGTGATCAGGTGCAACAACAACCCTTTACACCTACAATGACTACGTAGAAAGGGATCAGAACAAGAAAGAAATAAAGGAAGATTACGAATAACTTTAGAGTTGCTCTCGAAGACACTTCCAGGAACACTACTTTAGCACAGCCTGTCTCACAAAACTTAAACCTTCCGAATGAACAAGCCATTTTATTCGAAAAATGCACTGATCATAATTTTCATACGAACCCCTAAGCTAAAATGATGCCTGAACATAATCTTAATTGTTTGAAGTTCTCGGCAGTGAACAAAGCATCAGTCATGTCGTTCTTGGTCATCTTCAGCAATATAATTATGAAAACAAGAATACTTTAAAAGAGTTGCAGGCAACCAAAAACCCTTCCAAGGCACAACTGTATCCACGAGCATACGGTCGGCGATCCCTGGCGGTGGTGATGATCCGGAAGCAATCTTTTGAGACAGACTGACATAATACCTTCCACACTTACCGTCAGGGACAAGCACTAAGGAAACACGCTTAACCAGCCAAAGCTTATAGGCAGGGTATCAAGCCTACCATGTTGTGTTGAAGATTTAAGCCCTTTGGGATTTTAAGCCATGTCGGCTGACAGACTAAGTACCGACGTTTCGAAAGATCGTGAAGCCTTCATCTTCAAGATAAAACGGTCCTATAACACTCTTCCATGACCGCTCGACTTTGCAGATGAAGGCATGATGTCCTCCGAAACGTCCGTAACTACTGGCCAATCGACCCAACATAACATCCCAGCAGACTTGAATCGTCATCAACACCGCCGCCCAAGAACCTCAAAGTTCGTAATATTGTTACGTTGTTATCACTATTGCTGTCTGTACGTAAGATCTACGCTATGAACGCGTAGACTGGACATGAGATAAAATTCCACCCATTCTAAACCTCAGAATTAGATGGAGGTGAATGGTCAGTAACACTCCGTCCGCCTTTTCCGGACGGAAGTTTAGAGGCGAGTTTCCGGGGAAAAAACCAATGACACCTATTCTACAGGACGGTGGGTACGCCCCAGAGCGGGTACGGACGTCGTGACAAAAACAGAAATTCGCCACCCTCTCGACAATCTAACATCCATCGTCCAGCGCACAGCCAGTCACTTAGCTGACTCAGCCACATTACAGCAACTATTATCACTATCATCAGCAGTATCAGAAGTCGGTATAACAGGCTATGAGGTGTATGACCAACGAACTGCGGTTCGATTCCTGTCAGAGGCACGAGACTTTTCTCCTCTTCAAAGCGTCCAGACTGATTGTGAGGCCAACCCAGTCTGTTATTCATGGGCAAAGTTGTCCCTGCACACGCCACAGAGGATCACAGGACAGCGGCTGTGTAGCTCCACGTCCCGCCTACCCGTTTTACAAGAGGCTCGGCAGGCCCGACAGCCGATCGGGAGGCTTTGGAAAAGTGATAAGACTGAGTCTCATTCAGTGGGTACTGGGGGCAAAGCAAACGGGATGCTAACTGCACCACTCATCTCCACTCCTACATACGCCTTCATGATGTGGCGCTTAATGAAGAAGACCCCAGTTCACCGTTACTTTATAACCACCACCACCACCACCACCACCACCACCACCACCACCACCACCACCACCACCACCACCACCACCACCACCACTACCACCACCACCGCCGCCGCCACCACCGCCACCCCCACCACCATTACTACTGTTAATACTTACACCGTTGTTTAAAATCAGAAGCTACTTAACGACCTTCTGTTCGAAACGTAAATAGACATAGAACCACTTTTTCTTTTGTATCTTACAAGCGTGTACTTTGAAGTCTGACGCTTGCTAACGTTTTCAATAATTCAATACTGGCCGAGATGTGTCGTTTTAAATGACGGTACTTGGACAAAAACTGAATGCACAGTCTCAATGTTATGAATGATATCGCCAGACCCATTCATTTCACCCGCTTCACATACAGCACACAGCACGACAGCGACGGTAGGGTCTATCTGCACCGACCTGAATAGTGACAAATGGCGTTGTGCAATATGACAACACTTCTGCGGTGGTGCGTGCAAAATATGGTAAATCGTGCAGCTAAGGCACCGCTGACTTGTCTGTCCGTCCGTCCGTCCGTTATAAAGCGGGATGGTTCATTCACACTTATGTAATGACGGTCTGATAAAAAAAAAAAGAGGATATTTAGCGTAGAATGAGACTGGACAGTCACCGTCAAAAGTGGATAATGATTCGGAACGTGACGGTTGAGGTTTGTGTCAGTGGAGGCTACTATTCCACCAATCGATTATTGGTTCTAAAGAAAACTAAAAAGACCCCTTAACCGGTTACACTGTAATGCCATTAACACTTAGTCGCTGTTTCTTTTTGTTTGTCATAACACATACAAAGTAAGTACAAATACCCTCTTCAGCACTGTGTTCTAACGTTTGCATGTTCTTCCTTCAAAGTGTGAGACCAAGTTCCTCACTCATAAAAGCACAGATAAAATTACAGTCTCTTATCTATTTCAGTCTTCATTTTATTCGCTTACGCTTTATTTAACAACGATACCTGTCGCTCAGAACATGCAGCATAAAACAGTGAAGTGGTGGGTACATACTGTATTTGAAAGGATATGAAAGGAAGCGGTCATGGCCCACAATTTGAGGTACTACCCTGGTACTTTCCTAGACGGGAAAACCGGTCTCCTGGTCGAGATTCGAATCAGCAGCCTACCGACTACGAAGCAGGAACGCTATCCACTCTACCGTGCCGTTCGGTTTTCATACCATAAATAAATTATTCCAAGCTTAATGGTAGCAAGCAATTCCCTAATTTAATTTTTTCTTAACTTCGTCATGTGTAAAATTGGGATATGTTACTGTCATTTACCATATTACTAGTATCACAATGGAACAAATTTTACAGCGATGCGGATTTAACAGATTGGTTACGTTTTGCGACAGAGTCCAACGTTAAACAAAACAATCAATCATACTCTTCAATAAGTTTGAAATAGATCACGGCACACGTATTTTAATGTGTATTCATCAAAGCCGTATTGAAACGTGTTTCTATTATCGGTCCTTAGTTGAATAGTGAATTAATGATCCCAGTGCAGAACCTATCTCTAGGTCAGAACGCTCATCGATCATTCACAGCCATTCAAACGATACATAACAGTACCGTGCAGGCGGTAAATTGCTGCGAATATCACACAGCCCACAGTGTGGCACAGCATATGAATACATGACGTTCCTTTTTATTATTCACCACGTGTTTTGGAAGTTACAGATAATAGGCTGAGACAACCTTAACTTCAAATCCGTCCTCATTACAATATATGAACACAAAACGCAAGAGTTATAAGGTGTTGCAAGTTGAAAACCTACACTCCTACACAGACAAATCGCCTTGTCATGGTGCATGCCATTATTATAAACAATGCTCCGTCGAACGAGTCAAGGCTGCACGGTTATTACGCTTGGGATGAAGTCACGATTGTAGAACTATTATTACATTGGACGGACGAAACGACATCTTAACGTCCGTATTATGGTACAACCACTACATCTGGTGGGGAGGAAATGACACTATTCTTTGACACTGAGTCACGACTGCATAGCCGTTCCATCTGGTGTGGAAGGACGTCACTAATTCCAGACGACCAAGACACGATTGTATACAGACCCCATCTGGTGTTGCAAAGACACCCTCAACATAATACTAGCTGACAAAACCATGACAAAAAAAAAACAGCTGCAAAGTGTGTGGAATATATGTCACTACATAATTCAACAGACACATTGCAGCACAACCATTAAATTAAGGGTACAGAAATACCACCGTCTAATTCAAGACGATGGAGTCGCGACATTACACGCGAACCTTGCAATGAAGAGGGTAGCAATCCTGCGTCATACTCTGCAGGTCCCGGGTTCAATTTTTGGCCCAGACACCCACTAGCCACACAAACTTTTACGCGCTTTTACTTATTCCCTCCGCACAAATACCGGCATACGGCCTCAAATTGCACCACGACTTCCTCCTTCCGAACTCTCCACTTCCTGCTGCACGGTTTGAGCTCCTGACAGCATTACTAAAAATCGTAACAAAATGGCATTACAACCATGTCTCACGCTGGAAATGCGTGTACCCTGATTATGGAGACAGCACGATACTCTGAAACGTTGGCACAGTTCTACCAGGCTATATGGCGTCACATTACAGAACACAACTCAATCTTTAAATTAAGGTAAGCTAAAATTTATGTCACTACGTAGTCTGTCAGGTGCACACCAACATTATGGAGGAACATGCCGCACCCTTCTTCAGGCTACTCTGACTGTATGGGGCTGGACGGTCAAGTGTTTGAATCCCGATAGGAGTAAGGAATATTTTCTCTTCTCCAAAACGTCAAGACTTGCAATGGGGCCCACCCAGCCTCCTACTGGAGTTCTTTGCCGGAAGGCAAATTGGCAGTAGCATGATGCTGACCACTCACCTCCATCCAAGTGCCGAGGTTAAGAATGAGTGGAGCTACACCCCTGCTCCCCCTATATGCCTACATGGCGCGGACAGGGACAAATTTACCTTTATTTTACCTGACTAAATGGTGTCATAACCTGCCAGACCGCAATTTAAATCTTCATTACCATGAAACCTGAAATCTATTTAACGTACGTTACTTGTTAAATGTAGTGACACAATAATCAGCGTCTTTGAACCGAGAATAGATACGGACAAACCCACTAAGCTGACATTCAAAACATTTGAGAGAAGAAGAAACAAGACAATGAGAAAAAACCTCCGCCAAGCACTGAAAAAAAGGTGGTGTTTCTTGGCAACGCCTACAACAATCAGTTGCGGAGGGCAAACTAAGTATACATACATGTACGATGTAACTGTATGACCAAAGCCTACAACACAGACTAACAGATGACAGGTCACATACACAAAGACAAATTTTCTCTGCTTCCTCTCACAAACAATAACTCTACCACCACAGTACAATGGCTTTTACATAAACTTAAAATTATGCACGGTAGCCATTCTTGATTGAGCCTTCAAAACACCATCAGATTTTGACACCTTTCTAACATCAAACTCCCAAAACAAACACGTTTTCAAAGCTTTCCCTCAAACCTTTCAGACTGCTCTAACATTTCTTTCTTGTGGTCTGTTTGTAAAGGACCATAATCAATAAAGCAGTGGGAGAAAATGTGCTTCATAATACCACCTACCTAGAAAAAAAGAAGACAATGTACGTACAACGTTACATTGCGGCGCGTTTGCGTAACGGCTATTGCCATGGAAACGCAAGAACGCGTTCCCATTTTATTGTTGTTACAGTAAATGTAGCTGTCAACAATATAAAAGTGTTCAGCGTTGCCAATGAAATGCAACAATGGGTTCCCACTGCACTATTACGAGCTGCGAAATATTTCGTACTGCCGTTAACAGTAAGTATTAAACATTATGAGTGTGCGTCTGTATTCTTGCCTTAGTTATCCGGCACGCAAATCCCATCTTTTCTGCGCCGTCTGGCTCTACTATATTTTTCCACATTATCTCATAAACGGCACTATTTAAAAAAAAATACTGAACACAGAAAGTGTGTTTTAATTTGCTCCACAACTTTTGTCTGAAACATTGCTCATTCTAAGAAGGATTCAGCGAGATATTATCATAAATGTACATAGGTCTTCGTGGAAAGTACCCACTATTCTTGTCAGATTTTGATCAAACCTGGATTTTCCCAACACGTTTCCGAAAAATCCTCAAATATCAAATTTCATGAAAATCCGTCCACTGGGAGTAGAGTTGTCCATGCGGACGGGCAGACGGACAGAAAGACACGTCCAAGTTACTAGTCGCTGTTCCCAGTTTTTCGAACGCGCCAAAAAACTAACACAGCATGACTCTACAAATAACGGAAAAGGAACAAGAATACTTTCAGGAACTGACGGTACGGTAAACTAAACCAATGTACTCTATTTTGATATCAGACACCATATGAGTAAGAAAACAAGAACACGGAGAATATAATAATAAAAAACATACAGGTAATAAATGGGAGAACAAAATTAACTCAGTATACCTAACAGTATTAAAATTAAACTGAATAGTGCTACAGGAAAGATTCAGACCTTCAAATAGTAACAAAAACCCGCACACGCATTACTGCTTACATGCGTATCCTAGAATCAGAAGTGACAGTTATATTCAGAACTAACAGCAACAAAAACTATTAATTTATACATTTTCCGTTGTGTCTATTTTAGTTTAACAATTTAATTTTTATGAAGCCATTAAAGATGTAAACAGTAATGCATTTTCCACACCAGCATATGCGTTTTAGCATCATATATATCACCAATGCATTCTAAGGCAAGCAACGTCCACGCCATAACACACAAACGCTACATCAAATATGATGTGTTAAAATTTCAACTTTTGAATTCTAAAACATCTACAGATTGCTGGTTGTTTTCTGGTGAAACCACACTGACTTCAACAGAGCCCCAGGTGGTCATAACAGTAATAGGAGGAGACAAAGCGAGTCACAAGTGAAAATCATTGGCGCACCCACAAGGGGGGAGGGGGTGCCAAGCTGCAGTAAAATTTAAAAAACACTGATTTTGTAGACAAGATGATATCAAAAGTTTTATGTGATTTATGCTTCACCCTAAATCAGCCACCAAAACTGGCTGATGAAAAGTACATTGGGATATTGAAAGACATAATAAAAACTTACAAACATCTACATTTTTCAGTTAGTTTTAATTTTGCCTGCAACCCAACTACAGGTTGGCTTCGTTGGCTCGGAGATTTTGTCGTTATTTTCATAACACAGTTTTTAAAGTCAAACATAAATTATTTATAGCCTCATGGTCATTCCCTCCCCTCCACCCACCCCACACAAAGAAAAATTCTGGGTGCGCCTATGGTGACAATACGTAATAAAAGTGAAAACCAACACAATGAGTGGAACTAGTGTTGTGAAACATTAAAAGCTTAGTCATGGAGAAAAAGGGCAAAAACAAAATGCATAGGCCAACAAAAAGTGGCAAAATGTTGTTCAGTATGTGGGAATAATGACATAATTTCCATCCCATAGTAAATACGAAGCATTACACAAGGCCTCCACCACAACAGCTTAATGTGACTGTAATCACTAGCATACTTCTGTGCTCTCAACAGGTAAAAGTATAGCTTTAAGCAAACCATGCTACACATGCATGCCTTCAGTGAGTACATCTAAAGATCTAATGAACCATCATCATCAAGGCATTCCCTGCATTTGTTCCTGTGGCTGCGATGTTTCATGCAATGGGTAGAACAATGTTGAGCAGCTTCGAGAAAACATTAAGTGTCAATTTGTTCATGTTATTAAGTACTGAATGGTAAATGCATGGCAGGTAGGCAGAATATGACGAGGCTGTTCAATCTGTACTGTGGCAAGCAGGGTTACAGCAATGTTACTCAACCTTTCCACAGTGATGGCATACCACAATAAAGTTCAAACCTTCACAGCACATCAAATCACATATTCTTGTATGGTTCAGTATGTTTATTATGTGAGTACACATGCACAAACATATGCATGCACAGCCCACTCATAATTCTTTATGCTTTTCATATACATCTTACCGCACATTACAGGTCCTAGAAGATTTTATCATTTTAGAAACATTTTTGAGTGAAAAATAAATGATAAACATGGAAGAAAAAAACACAAAGATTCATGAGGGATGTTCTGTAAATCCTCCACATGTAACACAAAACTCACACCTGTGAAAGTCAGACATGCT
Organism: Coptotermes formosanus; assembly: GCA_013340265.1. Taxonomy (NCBI): domain Eukaryota; kingdom Metazoa; phylum Arthropoda; class Insecta; order Blattodea; family Rhinotermitidae; genus Coptotermes; species Coptotermes formosanus. Next base: position 1,682,362 of record BLKM01008479.1, read on the forward strand.
TAAAACCACATTGTGTCCCACCAGTGTGTCACATCACACAGGTTGACAAACAGTGGGTTAAGGAACCTCTGCAAGATACTACACTACACCATTCTTGATCACATCACACAACAAGAATGATATAACTCCATTCCACACATGAAACAACTCCATGTTTAACAAACTTTCCTTTTCAGCTGAGATTTTTACATCATACAGTAAATTAAGGCTTGGCCTTCTAGTGACATTCTAAGCACGTTATATTATATTAACATAAACAATGAACTGAATTTTGAAGGCTTCATAAACATGTCTGCATGCAACACAATAATACTGCTTTACTGGAATCCTGAGGTACCTGAACACTTTCTCCATACAAGACAGGTCTCCATGAAACAAAGAAGCTAGCTTACTTGCCTCCAAGTAAAAAACTATATTGCACACGAATGATCCCATGTATTAGGGATTCAAAATGAAAAGTAAAAAAATTCATGCTCCGTACACTATAAAGTTACTCAGCAGTATACATTTTCGGTTTCCCTCTACATTTCTAAATTGCTAATTAGTCTTCTAGAAATGAAGTGAAACCTGCTTTCCAGGTCCCTGTGTAAGAAGTTTTCTCGCCTAGGAAGTCCAAATAATTATCACCGAAATTTTTCCACATGATTAACATATGTGATGCCTTTTTAAAGCGCTTCCCGTTTAAAAGCAACACCCCGCCCCCCCCCCCCGCGGAAGCACGAATTTTCATGTGTTTCATACGTTTTCGCGCCACAATCTTAATTTCCCAACCGTTAAATTTGTTGCCAACTTGGAGTAGTGAAATAACGTTCTGCGTTCGTAAAGACTGATTTCTAAGGTCGTTCCCAACCCTGTTAATCCGTGAAAACAGGTAGGGGGAAATGGCGTCATGTTTCGATGACGCTGCCATCCATTTCCACGCGGGCATTTCGCACAGCATGATAAAACAACACGGCGCGTGTATAAGGTACAGTGTGAATAGGCATGGTTTTAATGGAGCGCGTTTTGACTGTAACTGTTTTACCTCAATTTCAATAATATTAAGTAAACAGTGTGAAAAATTTATACACATTTTTTGTCCACTTCAAATTGCTTGTGTGCGCACAGTCTTCGTTCTGTGGAGCCATTACCACTGAACTGTGATCAACAAGATTACTGCCGCACATCAAAACCCGGTACAAAACGAAGCTACTCTCTTTGCAATTAAAGCCAAGTATCATAAACACGGTAGGGGCTGCTTAAAATTTTTTTCGTAAAAAAATTGCATTAAGAACTTTGCGTTTCTGTGTCCACTCATACGGGACAGACACCGCCTTTACATTGCAAGAGAGCAGCTGAACTGGAAAAGGTGAAAACAGCAAAATGTAGCAAGGTACAGTCGGTATTTATGAAATGGTTCGGGCACGAACGGGCCCTTCGTCTACCAGTTGTGCTTGCTGAGAATCTTGCCTGGTGTTGATGAACGTCTAAAATCGCTAAAGAAGGTAAGGCATCAAATGTGGTTTGATGGTAAAAATGAATAACTGAATTCAGAATTTATATGGAATAGTGTTCTAGCAAAGGGAATATCAAATTCAATAAGGAATTGCGAAATAATATCGTTTTCGGGTTTACCATTTTAAGACGTTTTCCCGCTGAACAAGCCTGATTTGTCGATTTTTGCCAGAAATTTCTTAAGAGGGTTTCACTATATTTCATAAATGGTAAAGTTTAAATCTCTGCCATTTATTCCAAAAACACCCTTTTATAAACAAATCCCAGAAATCATAGTAAAAAACAAAATTATATGAAAATAAAACAATATTCCATAAGACATGAGGTTCTAACAGAGGTAACTGTGAAGACTGTCGCCTTCTGGGATGTGGCACTATCTATTCTGGAAGAAATGTAGGCCTACTGACATTCCAATATTTCCATGGCACCTGCCAGCTCTAGCATGACAAGTGGTGGTTATTCCTCTGCAGTACAAGTATAAGTCTATCAGAGAATAAAATACAAACAACATGGAAGATAATCAAAAAACAAATTGCAAAAAATCAAGGAATGGATAATATACCACAAATTCAATTAGGAAATAATGAAATAAATAATCCTAATAAATAGTAAATGTGTTTAATGAATATTTTACAACCATAGCTGAGAAATTAACTACTGTAGATTCTGCTAAAAAGGAAATGATTAGACTGTTAGACTCATTTAAGGCTGCTAATATAACAGAGATGAGGTTAATACCCACAACTGAGACTGAAATAAAGTATATTATTAAGACACTAAAAACAAAAAATTCCACAGGTTATGATGGTATTTTAAGTACAATATTAAAAAACTGTATGGATGTGATAAGCAAACCACTTAGTCATACCATTAATGAGTCTTTGAAACAGAGTATATATCCTGAAAGATTGAAATATGCTTTAGTGAGACCTATATACAAAATGGGACAGAGAACTGACATTTCAAACTACAGACCAATATCCTTGTTAACGACCTTCTCAAAAATGTTTGAAAGAGTAACGTATGCCAGATTATACCAACACGTACAAGTAAATAATACAATTGCACCTGAACAGTATGGTTTCAGGAAGGATCGAAATACGGAAATGGTGACTTATACCGTAACTAATCACATTCTAAAAACCTTGGACGAACATAGTCAAATACTAGGCATATTTTGTGATCTAAGAAAAGCATTCGACTGTGTGATTCATGATATTCTGTTGGACAAATTGGTTGTCTATGGTGTTCATGGAGAAATATTAAGTGGTTCAAGTCCTATCTTGAACAGACGAAGCAAAGAGTTGAGATATGTCATACTCAGAAAGGAAGAGTATTGGGAAATTGTGAAATATGGAGTGCCCCAGGGCTCTGTGTTGGGTCCCTTGCTGTTCTTAATATATATTAATCATTTACCATTGGGAATGAATACTGACCATAAAATAACATTATATGCGGATGACACAAGTGTGTTAATATCTGGCAATAACACACGAGCTTCAAGTAAAATCTGACACGGCCTTGAATACGCTAAAATATTGGTTTACAAATAATGGACTGTCTTTAAACCTAACAAAAACTAAAATCTCAACATTTGAAACTTCTCAAAATAACGTGTTATTCCAATTACAATGCAAAAATCAGCACTTGCAAGATGTAAAGAATATTAAATTTTTGGGAATAGAAATTGATAAGTTTAAGAACTGGAAAGCGCATGTTAAACTAATATTACCTAAACTTGGTAATGCATACTTCGCAATCAGAAATATGCAGTCTTGCAGTAATATTGAAACACTGAGGATGATATACCTTGCATACTTTCACTCGACCATGAAGTATGGGATTATTTTTTGGGGTAACTCGGCAGAAGTTAAGAAAATTTTCCTTTTACAAAAAAGGACTTTAAGAATAATGTTGGGAATAAATCACAGAAATTCATGCAGGCCAGTTTTTTAAGAATTAAATATTTTAACTCAGGCATCACAGTATATATTATCATTGATGACTTTTGTGAAGAACAACTTGGAGCTCTTTACCTTTAACTGTACAGTTCATAATAAGCTAACGAGGAATAGAGGAAATCTTCATGTACTCCAATCACGCTTATCAATAAGGCAAAAAGGAGTACATTATATGGGTGTTAAAATCTTTAATAGTTTACCAAAGTTTTAAGTTGATTTACTAGAGGATGAAACAATGTTTGTAGAAAGGCTGAAAGCAATTTTAATACATAATGCGTTTTATTCAGTGGATGAATTTGTAAATTATTGTCAAAAAAATATTAACAGTACCATGTTTGTACATATTTTCAAACAAATCTAGCATTACATTGTATAAATATTAGGCAAGGGAATCATTTGCATAGTCCATTAGTCCATCGTTCAGCTGTACAGAAGGGCATTAGGCATTCTGCCATAAAGGTTTTTAGTAAATTACCTGTACGTATCAGGCAATTCCAATATGATGAGGTGCAATTCAAAGTCATTGAACAGTATCTTCTTGTACATTTTTTTTATTCATTAGAAGATCTTAAGTGCTTGGTGATAATAAATGCTTTGTTGTAGTATATTTCAAACTGACAAAAATTGGAATTGTCTTACCTTTTTACATTTTTGCTTTTTACCTTTTACTTTTATACATCTTTTGCTTTTTTGTATTGTATTGTATTGTTTGTACTGTGTGTGATGTCATACTGTGATACTGTTGTTTGTGTTTCTTGTCTGTGTCTGTCATTGATATTGATATTAGTGATATCATGACAGGTTTCATATCCAGCAGCCGATGGACTGATATTGGATTGATGAAATGTAAATGAAATGTATGTATGTATGTATGTATGTATGTACGTACGTACGTACGTATGTATGTATGTATGTATGTATGTATGTATGTATGTATGTATGTATGTATGTATGTATGCACGCATGCATGCATGCATGCATGTAGATTACATGGCATATTATCCCAGAATGCAGCAATCTTGAATAAATATACCACAATACATTCTACATTTTCAGTCCTGTATTAAGGGTCTCCATTTGTTAGATGAAATTTTAAATTGGCTTGTACTCTGTATTCATGGACCCATTAATTTAATTAAGGTTAAAACAGGTTTTAGATAGGGACAGGTGGCAGGCTCTTGTGAATGCAGTAATAAACCTCTGGGTTCCATAAAATGCAGGGAATTTCTTGACTAGCTGAGAAACTGTTACCTTCTCAAAAAGGCCTCTGCTCCATGGAGTTAGTTAGTTAAAACAGGTTTTATTTTACTGACAACCTTTTAAACAGTGTGCATTTAGTTAGTTAAAACAGGTTTTACTTTACTGACAACCTTTTAAACAATGTGTATAACAGTAAAATATTAGTTCACATGCAAACACGCAAACATTCACCTTACAAACCCTTTCTGTTTCCAACTGTTTGGCGAAAAAAAAACAAACCTGTACCTACAATCCTACATATGTTTTGGTCATAGAAAAGTAAAGAAATGTAATAACTTACATCAACAGTATCTAGGACATACACTGGTAGGTTACAGACTCCAGCTGCCAAACAGTACAGCCCACTTACCTAAAATCAAAGAACACAACCATTTCTGTAATTGTCAAGTAAGTTGGAAGCTTCTATTCCAGTATTCACTGGCTGAAAAACTCTTCAGTTGTTTAAATTGACACAAGAATAAATTTTCACTGAACACTGTACATATCGTTTACTTCCAATACCTGAAAATGAAATTAGCTGTGCGTGGGTGTGTGTTCGTTGTACATATGCCTTCAATATATTATGAATGTGACAATAAATAACTGATTCTTATATGTGACAATGCTGTTTCAATTACAGAGGTTATACATCAGAAACTGAGCAGGGCATATAAGAGGAAAGCAATTTACTTAATGATGTAATTAACTGATAAAATTATATTGTGTTGGTGGTAAATGAATTAAATATGTGTAAAAATATTGGTGGAATGATACTGATAGGAGGAAACAAAGGATGAACATGCAATATCTCTCAGAATAGTCCGTAATCTGGCTAAGATTCAGATCACGTAACTTCCAAACACAAGGCCAGGATGTTAACACACATGCCCACATAAACTAAATTGCAAATCTGAGGATATATACCCACAAATACAGATCATGCTTTCCTTTCAGAAACCAATCCAGAAACCTGTTTTTCCATCAAGAAAGGGGGAAAAAAATGTGTTCATGTCATACACACTTAGAAAACTGATATACTTTCTAAAGGGGCCCTTGATGCTGTAGTTTCACAGTTTATGTTCATTAATTAAAAAGCAGAAGACTGCTAACCCATCAGAATTCCACCAGTCCTTTTTCTTTCTCTGCACAAGCCTTTATCACCCTGACATAAACTTTGGTACACAGTCTGAACAACCTTAAGTCATTGCAACAGGAAAAACAAGCACAAAATGTAAATGCTGGAAGTACATTTGAATTAATATAACTGATAACTTGTGTAAGAACTGTACAGATGTTGAAAATGTATTTGGATCCCTTTCATAAAAAGGAGCAAAAATATTCCAAACAAACCACACACTAATTACAAACTGCCTAAATATAAAGACCAATCTAATTATAAGAGATAAAACTAAAAAAGCTGGTACACATTACCTGTACAAATTTATTAAGTCCTAAATATGATAAACATGAACTGACATATTACACATAAACTGCATTCACATTTCCTAACAGTAATTATGAAATATTTTACACTATCATCACAACACAAATGAAAATAAAATACTTTATATACATACCACTACAAATCCCCTGAAAATGTGACAAAGTTCAAATGTTTTGGCAAGACAGCAACAAATCAAAACTTCATTAAGAAAACAGTAAATTCTGGGAATACTTACTACACTCACTTAACTTTAATTTTAATAAACCCTCATCTTCCCATTTGCTACCTAAAAATACAAAGATGAAAATATACAAAACTAATTTCACAAGTAGTTCTGTATGTGTGTAAATCTTGGTCTCCCCCATTAAAGGAAGAATACAGATTGAGAGTACATGACCATTTGGATCTGAGGAGAATACTTGGAGCTGGAGAAAACGGCATAAATAAGGAGCTGCAGAATTCATGCTCTTCACAAATGGTTATTAGCATGATCAAATGTGGAAAGATGAGAGGGGCACAGGCTATAGCACACATGCGAAAGTTGAGAAATTTTCAGTAAAAGCCACTATTTGACATCACATCAAAATAAAAGACAGATAAGCAAATATTTTGGTCTCCACAATACTGTCCTATGTTTACAATCAGTAAAAATGCACTGTCACAGCAAGCTTGTAACACAATACTGCATAGACACATCATACAAAAATTAAAGCTGCTAAACAGGAACTTCCTACTCTACTAGACCCAGTAATAAGAATTGGGTTTATCTGACAGGCCTGTTTCTTAAATTTGAAGATGGAGACACAGCCAGCCTCAAAAACTGCATACCTCTTATTTAACAAGATAAAAGGTACTGTTGTCCCCGCCCATGCCATTAACACATACAGAGGGAACACAGGTACAGCTCCACTCATTCTAACCCTCACCTCCATCACCTTTATTCCTGTACCCCTGAGAAAAAAACCCCACTACCCACTGAAGAGGAGGCTGGGCAGGCTGTACAGGCTGGACAATTCAGGGTGTGAATCCTAGCCCAGGAAACAGATTTTTGTCTTTTCCAAAACATCCAACAGCACCCACACATTAGGCACCTTCCTCTTCCCTGAAGGTGCCTCAGCCAGCTCCCATTCTTTCATCCACAAAATTGAAAACGTTCACACAGAGAAAACAAAGTACAGTAAAACTCTGATTATCCGTCAGGACTGAAGCAATGTCAGATGCAAGAACAGAGAGATAATAGAACAGGTGCTTAAAAATTACACTGCATAACACAAATAAAATTCTTTATTATTTTATGTACTACAGTATATGTATTTACATATGAACATTACAGACGAGGTAAAGACTAAAACAAAAATACTGTCTTCATGACCACATGAAATGGAATGCACATGCTTTTGCTCCTCCACTTCCTACACAGTGGCTTGCCACCATGACAGTTAATAGAAACTGATGGACAATGGGTGACAGATAATCGAAGTTCTACTGTACATACATTGATGTTTCATCACCAACATGCATAATATAAACATGATAAACCTTTAAAATACGTGACACAGTTCAAATATTTGGGTACAACAGTAGGAGATTAGAACTTTGTTCACAAAGTTAAGAACAGATTACATGTGGGGACTCCTTGCTACCACTCAGGTCAGGATCATTTGTCTTTCCGTCTGCTACCAAAAAAGCATATAGATTTCAACAACACAAAAATACAATGCTGGACATTGGTCTGCATGGCTGTAAAGCTCTCTCACTATGACAATAATACACATTGAAAATGTTTGGGAGAAGTGTACTGGAAGAGAACATTTGAATCTAGAAGGCAGGAAATAATACAGATATGGAGCAAGCTGTACCATGTGGAGAGTTAAAATTTGTACTGTTTACTAAATATAATAGCAGAATTCCTTTAACATGGCACCCACAGACTGGACAGGTACCCAATTATCAAACAGTACCTATTCTCAGCTAAGCTCATACAGGTAATTTTTAGTTACTGCTCCTACATTTTGGCTGCACAACTAATCAGAGGAGTTATCCAACTGGATGTCTCCTTCAGCTGCTGGTTCAGGGGCATCAAGGTCCCCTTCTATTTGTTCTGGAGTCTCTTCAGTTTCTACCAGGGATGCTGAAGGACCAAGAAACTGTGAAGAAGGAGTACCATAATGGTCGGCATAGAGACACTTTTGGGGGACTTACTGGATGATGCCAACACTCCCAGCATTGGGCTGAAGAATCAGGATTTCCAGAGTATCAGCAACCATATTAAAGTAATGCTACTGTATTCATATAATCAAATCTAGAATGTAACAGGGCATGTAGTACATGTGGGACATATCAGTGATGTGTTCAAAATTTTCTTCAGAAAACCTGAAGTAAAGAGACCTCTTGGAATATCTGAGCAAAGATATGACAATAATATTAAAATGGATCTCAGAGGAACACAATGGAACAGTGTGGACTGGATGCATCTGTGTCAGGATTGGGACCTGTGGCAAGTTATTGTGAATGTAGTAATGAACCTAGATTTCCCTTAAAGGCAACTAACTTTTTTGAGTAGCTCAGCAAACTACATATTACCATCTACAGACTGACTATGCTTGATGTAGTTAGTTACACGGTGGAGAATTTCCAAGTGAAACATCTCCATGACAGTTTCAGAACTATTTTACATGCTGTCATGTAGATGTCAAGTGCTTCTGAGGACTGGGAGGCTACAAAAGTCACATCCTTCACAGTTAACATTACAGGCATCTGTCATTTGATACTACAGAACACACTTGACAAAGCATCATTAAGTAAAGCATGATAAAACAGTTTTAGGATTAACAAGAAAATGAAAACAAAATTTCACTAAAACATACAGCAACATATATTTACTCTCTGTCACTGTAAAACAATTTGAAAATAATAAACACACGTGTCACAGCTGTCACATATTGTTCCTCCAAGAAGTTAAACTGAGCTGTTGAAATACCATTCTTGATTGTGAACCAATAACATGACAAACAGAACCTCCTACAATGATGAGTAATAGCACTTTCGTCTCTTTCATTAAAGCAAATGTTGAGCGAGCCACTTCAGTAACACAGAACAAGATTCCAAAATAAGAAATTTGAAGTACTGATCAGCTGGTTAATCCTACACTTCAAGACCTTCACATAATGTCCACTAATGTAACAAGGCTAGATATGTGTGACGAAAATGTCTGTACCTATTGCATTTATCCCTGTGAATGTCTTTTGCCAGTGGGGAGAGAAGTATACTCATTAGGTTTCTAGATTAATACTGAAATAATATCCTGCAAATAATGAAACTTAATTTTCAATTATCAGCAACTCAAATGCCACTAGCCTCACAAAGAATCTGCATGATTCTGTAGCCATGTGCTGTGAAAGTGAGAGGCCATATAACATACTCCAAACCATTGACACAACTAAGAAGTTTGGAAAAAAAATATTGTGTCAGATCCAGACATAGTATTCAGAACCTGTATTATATTCAGAGATCAATGTTGAACATAAAGAAGCATAAATTCCTCCACCAAAACATGTTTCAAAATGATTTCTAGTTTGGAATATATTTCTATTGTATTTACATTCTATTTCCTGTCCTACACCCTGCCACTGATATTTCTAATACGAACTTCAATACCTTTAAACTAAAATTTAGAAAAAATCACACTCTTGTGGAACAGCTGAAACTTAATTTCATATCCAAATCTTTGTGTTTCGCGGGTATTAGAACTAATGTACCTATTTTAAACTTAACCTCAACACAAAATCATCTTATGATAATACCCGTACGTCACACAAGTAATTCCTTTACAGTCGCCCAAGTTAAATGCAAAAGTATCTCCTTAACAATACTTCATGCGCAAATACTTGAATCAAAAACATAATCGATTATTTTTGTCATAGCATGGTTTAAAATGACAGTGGCGAACTGTCAAAACTCCCTCTTTGGGTCGTTCATGGGTAGCAAGTTCCCATTACGTTAAAAGCTAGTACCACACTCAGCGTCCATAATACAAGAAATTCATACCCGTTCATCATGAAGAAGCCGTTTACAGAACAAATTCCTCTTCAGGCCCTAAAATCACTTTTCACGTTGTCACTAACACAACAAGTGGTCTGGCACAACCCAATATGGCGTTATACGTTTCACGTAAATGTTATCCCGCGCAATTTTACAGTAGTAAAGGTCTAAAATAGCTAAAGGTCGCGAAAAACAAGACCAGTGTCCCTTTTAAATACTTACATTCGGCGCTTCTAGTGTGACACTCAAACAATCGGTAAATACGGTAATATTATTAAATTTCATTTCGAACAGTCTCTGACATGTTGTGACACCTGTTGTGAAGTCTACGAAATATCAAGCCAGGCATCACATTTATGGCTCGATCGATAGCGTCGCGGAATGCAGTATCTCCACAGTTTAGGGACGCTTTGTTGGTTGCAGCAGTGTAAAAATTGATGCATAGTTAGGGATCCCAATAGTCCCGGTTCTCGCGAAAGCTCCCGTTTAATTAGTTTTAAAGAATTCTGCCGTGGTAACCTGTACAATTAGGTTCTGGACACGAAATACTTCAGGGTTTCCAATCATAAAGATACATTTTTGATGTGTACCAATATCTTGACTTTCCCTCAGTGACAGAAAGCATCAATAGGACTACGATGATCAAACACCCACTAATAGGAAGAAACAGGAAAGGGAGAGCAAGATGTGTAGATTAGCCATTATACAGTCAGGACTGAGACTGCAAAGGATGAGGAACAGATATGCAAAGAATAATCAGTGAGTTCAGTGTCTGAGGTATTCTTCTTATAACTTTTTCGTTCTGATACGACATAATTTCGAGTTATCTCGTAGTAATATTAATAAATTCCACTGCATCACTTACGTCAAACACTATTCACAGAACCACCGTGACCTAAGGCACAGAAATGTAAGCTAGGATTAGTCTTTACATGCATTAAGTGGAAATACTTCAGTACAGGGCTACAGTATTAATGCTAAACATGTTTCAGGACAATATCATACAGAAAATGCATGGTAAATAACAAAATATTTTCTTCAAAAATGTTACTATTATTTCCACCAAAACTTTAAATAATGTGGTATCTGAACACAACCTAAATACAGTACTCTGGAAGTGGACAGAGACTTAGTTCATTTAACAGAAATCACTATGTGCTTTGCACTCATCAGCAAAGGCTTATGACATTGTGACTGTCTTAAAATTCCTTTGGGCAACCAAAAACCATTCAAAGGACAGAAAGTTGCCTGTGGGCAGACAGTAGGCAGTCTGCCATACATGGCATTTCACAATACAGACAAAAAACCAGCATGTACAAAAAGAAATTTCACTTAAGTACCTGGATTTGAAAGTGTCTTAAAAATCTGCAGATATTTCTCACAATACAGCATCCATAGCAGAAAGACAAAAAGAAACCCTCAGGCTTCATCTATATTTCAAGGCGTGTTCAAAAGCATGGTTGCAAAATTTACCTGTTATGCAAAATGGCCAAACTGTGGGGGTTGTCTCATACATTTCCTGCATCTGAATACAGGAATTCAGTAGTTTTTCAGCATGAAGAGTCACTCTCCACTTCAACACCTCTGCCTCCGTACAATTCTTCACACTGTGCACTCTGGTCAAGTACAAATACTGCAAAAATGCCTTCTCCATGGACAAAATAAGTTCTTATGTATTATTACAAACTTACATTTCTCTAAAAAAACTCTATGCATTTTAATTCTTTTTGCTTGACTCCATATACAGCACATCAGTGTTCCTACCAGACACTGTCACACAAGAGATAAAGTACTGAATAACACATGACAAAGTTCATTAAAGAAGCAGATATACATGAATAAACAAATGAGTATAAGGGTTGAGTGCCAATCCTGGTGGCCATGGGGCCTAAAGTGTGGGTATGTAGCTGCTTGCTTGCTGGGATTGTGGGTTTGAATCCCGCTGGGCGCATGGGTGTCTGTCTCTTGTGAGTGTTGTGTGTTGTCAGGTAGTGGTCTCTGTGACAGGCCCATCACTCATCCAGAGGAGTCTTACCAAGTGTGGTGTGTCTCAGTGTGACTGCAGAACCTCGACAGTGAGGATGCCTAGCCCCACTAGGGCTGTCGAGCCATGAAAAAAAATAATGGTTGAGTAGACAGTACACAAGGTGAAAAATAGAATAAGGAAGGCACATGCCCTTGACTGGACAGGACAATACAGTCACTTAATACATCATCCCATACAAGCAGCCAAACACTATGCAAGACCATGTATGCTTCCGACACCAGCAGGACAAAGTGGTACTGCTCTATGATTTACATCAGAATAAAATACGAAATTAAACTTTTTGTATTTTCTACCTGAAAATGTTAATAAGGTCCACTGCTACGACGTTACACAAAATTGCCGTATTCGTACTCTGTCCTCTCATTTTAAAGGAAAACATGTAAATAACAGCCTGAATTTGATACTTAAAGCCAAGTTTCATCCTCAAACTTTGTTTTAGCTTTACAACTCAATTTGCATCTAACACATTCCTCACTTATACTTCACTTCTTGCTGTGGAATTATGTGAAACAAAACATCAGTGTCACAGCACTCTGCATATATGGTATAATAATTCCATCAATCATACTTAATTAAGTTTATAGCAAGATGAATCAGTATTGGCTAGGAGATGATTTGGAAATACGCAGCCTTATCTGATTTCAGGAAGGTAAAAGAGCTCAGTAGAACAATGGTCGACCTGCCAAGCTTTGAAATGGGCATTGCTCAGTGTTAGCAATACATGAACTGGCTTGATGTTGTTTTGTGTAAATAATATCAGTGTTGGTGTAAAAAGTACATCTTTAAGCTGCATGTTACCTAGTACACATCTGAATTTCAAATTCAAAGCACTGTTACACTATTGCATTGTTTTGGTTCCTTAAAAGTTGAGTCTAAAAATACTCTACGCTCATCTACATTCTTTTTCTGTAGAATTCCTCAGAAAACATATCAGTGTTACTGACCACACTGGTCACTGAGTCTTACGTCTTGGACTGCTTGACTGTGGGGTTTGCAAGTCTGAAACCCACTTGGTGCTAGCATGTGCATCACCTTTCTGTAATGTCTTATGTAGGTAGAGGCATGTTAATGGGAAAATTCCTTGTCCGAGAAATCCTCACAAATGTCTGTTACAGAGACTGTAAGAAACCAGTAATTGCTAGCAGTCACTACTAATTTGACCAGTAACTGCTGACATTCACCAGTGTGGTTAGTAGATGTCCAATGAGTGGGCCAGTTTTGTAAGTTTACTAGGGACTGTTAGCAATTCCTGAGTCTCATTAGTATAAGACACAGAAGAGCCTTGTATTAAATTCAGCACAACAGTTTTAGTACCAACAGAAAATTCCTTTGTCTCTATCATAAATTTTGTGCAACTCAATACCACAATGGCCGATCGTGCTGTAACATGTAAACATTGTAGTCTGTGTTTTAAAAAAAAGTTATTATTAGGAATCAATGATCCATTCCTGCCTTTACTGCACATAAAGTATCACTGTTAGCAGTTACCACTGATTGCTAACATTCCTTATCGGACGTAAGAAGTGGAATTATTATTTCCCAAAGTCACTGTAACGTCTACAAAAAGAGTCACATTTTAAAATTAATTCTGAATAGTTCAGATTAGATCCAAAGAGGAAATTATGTTACAACAGTCCACCTATATAGAGGAACTTGTTCCCTCACGAAGAGCAAGGGTTAACATAGTTGTCCACAGTACTCCCAATCAGGAACACATGTATGATTCGCTGGCCATTTAGTCACACTATTTCAATTGCAGAGATTATATATGGTCATTATTTTGTATGTCCACAGTTGATAGCCACTTTCCATCAGGCTGCTTATGATACACACCATGCCCACCTGTTACCTCACTCCCATGCTGTGTATCATAGAACATGCCAGTTCTCTGTGAAGTCACATGCACACATTATGCAAAAGAGTCCAAGTGTAGGGTAATGTATACTGTCAAATAAAAAAATTCTATGCATAATGTTGCATGAGATAAAAAATTACAAAGAATAGCGCGCAGGCAAGAATTTGGATGGAAGTAGTCCTGGCAAATCATAAAAGTATAGTACATCAATATTTCTTTTTCCATGAAATACATAAAATATAAATAAAGGCATGAAACATAAATACATGTATTAATAATAATTAGAGACTAAAGTATGGAAGGTCTTTTATTTTGAGTTACCAACTTTTGTTAATTGTGATAGGGTTGTTCAAATTAAACTCATTCTGGGATTATTCTTGATGACAAAATAGAGGCTAGGAAAACAAGTCTCCACAGGCACTGGGGCAAAAATCCCATTGACATACCCATTGATGGATCCCTTCCACACAGAAATCCCATGAGGTCTATTTTTAATAGCTTCTACTCCTTTGGCCCTAAGAACATAACAAGCATTACCCCACCCCACCCCAACAGCTCAAATATGGTAGGTAGAAAATTCTGAGTTCTTTAACACAAAATACTTCAAAATGAAACAAATAACACATTCAATTCAGAAGAAAGGAAAAAGGAAAAGGAATATGCTGATATGACATACACATACTACAATCAATACAGTGTACAAATCTTATGTTGTCCAATTTGCACTAAAGCATCTCATTGTGTCAGTTTATAAATAAGAATAAAATAAAACAGTGTCTCACACACAACACAATTCTATATTCTATGAAAGATATGTAACATGTGCAACATGTTTCGGTTCGCATTTGGTGTTGTGTTTTATACTGTGCCTGATGATGGTTCAAATGTGAACTGAAACATGCTGCACACATAATATACCTTTTATGCACTATAGAACTGTGTTGCGTCTGACAGTGTTTCTTTATTCTTATTTATGTTGTCTAGGTATGCCACGAATGATGATGAATTTCCATGACATTTAAATCATGACAGACTGTTGGTCACATCATGCTAACGTCATGCCAGCATTGAGGAGGTCATTCAGCAGCATATGTTACAAAAAGAACCCCTTGCAATAACATTTCATTTGAAAATAATTTAGAACAGAACATAATAATATGTACATGAACATGAGTGATGTTTGTGTAAACTTTCTAATTTCTTCAACTTGTATTTCCACACGTACTTAACTTGTACATCCTTTAAGTCATGGTAACATGATAACTCATAAATTATGCTACTCTGTATATACTACTAACATCACACACTTTGGAAAGAAGAAGAAAACACCTACATATGACAAGAAGGCATTTGTAACCTTTAACTGTTTGTGGAATCTGAACTTGTATCACTGCTGTAGACCCAGCGCCAATATGCCACTCTCATACGATCCCAAATGTTCTGCCAAGAATCCATAGCGGGACGAACATCCAAAATTGCAAACTGGTAACTTCCAGGCTGCACTGAACCACCATCATAATAATCAATAACATACCGAACTTCTTTTCCACAGCGATCAATTATCCAGTCATGACGATCAAAGGGAAGCTCATATCTGGAAAAAAATCACAAGCATTCCCTCATTATTTAGCAAAGTATGTGCCAGAAATTCTAACAATGTGAATTAATATGTCACTCAGTTACAGTATTCACTCATGAAAGACAATCTGCAAATTCTTAGGGATTAATGTCCAACACACCAATATGAACACTTCTGTTGCAGGTTGTGTGTATCTCAATGATGAGTGTCTCATTTGTGGAAAAACCTTTCCCTTGAAGGAAGAAGCCTGGTTGCAACAAGCACAAGTTAGAAAATGACTGCAGAATGAAATTCTGGGACCTTCATAACAAAGACCTGATTTCAACGAAAACTGGGATGTGTCAACAAATTTTAGTAAAAATTCCCAGGGTAAAATGTCATGAAAATCTGTCTGGTGGGAGCTGAGTTGTTTGATGCAGACAGAGGGATGGCCAGGCATAATGAAGCTAACTCAGTTTTCAAAATTACACTGCAAAAGCCCAACAAATTACATCCAATGCCAATTAAGTGCCACATCATGAAGGCACATGGCAGGGTAGAGGTACATTTCCTCACCTTCAAATGGGCATGAGAAGTCAGCTGCATGCGTCAGCCATTTTACCCCTGAGGTAACATGGGCAAATGCTGAGATAGTGGCATAATACACACAGTCACAATTCCCTCTACATTCTTCCAACACCAGCAATAACAGTAAATGGGAGCACAAATATTTATGAAATACACTGCTTACAATCTCTTCGACCTCACTGTCCTTGAAGTTCATTCATTTCAAATATAAATCCACTGTTACAAAGTAACCACACTACCTACATAGGCTATACATTATGTTTTCTTATATTTAAGCATATGGTACATTACATATAAAAATAGTTTTGGTGAAAGTTTAAGATAATACCAATATTTCAATTTCTTGTAAATAAATCGTTTTTGAGAAGTATTACAAGTTTTATTTGGGTTTCATGTAGGCACATATTAAAATGAACCAATATAAAATAAAACAAAATTGTCCTTACAACTTTCACTTCAGACCTGCAAAATAAAATGCCACTGAAGTACACATTATGAAAAAATACACAATCATGATCATGCCCTTTTTATTGGATATTATGCTGTTGCCACAGTGTCATTATGTAAACCATCAGTCAATAAGATAGGCAATGTACATATAATGTAATGTGGTGCATTCACATAACCATTTTGCAGTGGCAATGCAGCAAGGCCTTCTGTGTGTGTTCTTGAGCTGCATGGCACTGACAACTATATAAAAATATTGAGTGTTGCACAACAATGCTTTTATGGCGAATTAATGTTGCCGGCAACAATGAAAATTACATGTACCAATTTAAAAAATATATATTCCAAGTAATTAGCACTGTCTTCAAACACTATATATAAACGCTGCATTAAAACAAAAGAATGTCCATTTGCTCATGGCCTTCTTCAGGTGTACACTGTGGCTAAACAGATGGCGATGACAGATAAGTCACAGTGGAGTTTCTCAGTTTTTGTACATGTTGTCGTAAAATATTTGATAGATCATACGGAAGTAATCAATTATGAAGAAATAAACATTAAGAGTGTGTGTCTGTATTCTTACCTTAATTATCTGGCATGCACAATGCATCTTTTCTACACCATGTTACACTGTCATCTGTGACCTGCCTGGACCTATCATATTGCTCCACATTATTTCACAAACAGCACGATTTTCAGAAAAATTTATTCAACACAAAATGGGTGTTCTGATTTTCTCTACAACTTGTGTCTCAAATATTCTAAGAATTCAACGAGATATTACAATGAATGTATATAGGTCTTCATGTAAAGAACCCATCATTCTTGTCAGATTTTAATCAAACTTGAATTTTCCCACAAAATTTTCAAGAAATCCTCAAATATAAAATTGCTTGAAAGTCTATCCAGTGGGAACTGAGGTGTTCCATTCGGACAGACAGATGGATGGACGGACAGGCACAATAAAGCTAAGTCACTTTTCACAATTTTGTGAATGCACCTAAAATTCATACAACAGAAAGCTGGGTTATACATGTTAATTCCTCAACAATGAGACACACGACATCTCTACTCACACTAACAGACTTTGAGTATTATAATGAAGGAACAAATAAATGACAAATAAGAATTCACTTATTCTTAAAGTTGTCTCACCTTCCAACATAATTATAGGTAATAAATCCTTTGAAAGGGTGGAAGAATTCAAATATTTGGGAGCAACCCTAACGAATCAAAACTCCATTCATGAAGAAATTAAGAGCAGATTGAAGTCGGGGAATGCTTGCTATCATTTGGTGCAGAATCTTTTGTCTTCCAGGTTACTATCCAAAAACACAAAGATTAGGGTATACAGAACTATAATTTTACCTGTTGTTCTGTATGGATGTGAAACTTGGTCTCTCACATTGAGGGAGGAACAAAGACTGAGGGTGTTCGAGAATAGGGTGCTGAGGAGGATATTTGGGCCTAAGAGGGACGAGGCGACGGGGGATTGGAGAAGACTACATAACGAGGAACTTAACGGCCTGTACTCATCACCAAATATTATTCGGGTAATCAAATCGAGAAGACTGAAATGGGCGGGGCATGTGGCATGTATGGGGGAGGAGAGAGGTGCATACCGGATTTTGGTGGGGAGACCCGAGGGAAGGCGACCACTTGGGAGACCCAGGCGTAGATGGGAGGATAATATTAAGATGGATATTTGGGAAGTGGGATGTGGGGGCATGAACTGGATCGAGCTGGCTCAGGATAGGGACAGGTGGCGGGCTCTTGTGAATGCGGTAATGAACCTTCGGGTTCCATAAAATGCAGGGAATTTCTTGACTAGCTGAGAAACTGTTAGCTTCTCAAGAAGGCCTCTGCTCCATGGAGTTAATTAGTTAGTTGTCTCACCTTCATTCATAATGTCATGTACACCATTAAAGAAAGATTACAGTGCTAACAAAAACACAAACTTACCCCATCCAGTACCTGATCCATGCACGGGGAGAGTAATCCTTTGCACGTCCTCCAAAGCTCTTCAGTTTTGGATAACCACATTCCTTTGCATGAAGAGCTTCCCATTTCAAAACCTCCTGCCATGCTTGTTCATTATTTGCATTATGGATCCGAATAATATCATCCATGTCCTTTGGTGCAATGTCCTCATCCTTCCAACGCCAACCTTTACGAAGCATTGCATTCCAGAACATCTACAACAAGTACAAGGCTGAGATGATTTTTCTGAAACAATTTTCAGTTCAGGTAAATAGGATATGAGTAGGGGTGCACAAATCCCAAGACCCAGGTTGCCTCAGCAACCACGTTTTCTATAGCAGGACCTAATATTTGTGCGCTAGTATCTGGCTGCCATTTAAAATCCACCCACTATTTACAGTATCTGTGGTAGTACATAGCTACTATTGAGGTCTGGCCACTATTTTCAGTTTCTGCATTTGTACAAAGCTACTATTGAGGTCTAGCCACTATTTATAGTTTCTGTACACACATACAGCTAAAGTTCAAAGCAAGACCACCATTTTACTCCAGGTACCTGATTTAATGGAACACTTTACAAAAACATACCTGCTGAGATGGATAAACCCAGAACTCATTCTCAGTACCAGCTTTGGGAATGGATGATATCTGCCGCTCAGTTGGAAGGGCAAATGGTTGGTCTGGCGCTGGAAGTTGGTTTGGGGGGGGCATCTGTATCAAAAGAAGGCACACATTATTTCTTAAAATTCTCTACAACATAGTGAATGTTCTGGTTCAAAATGCACATGACCATTTATAAGGTGTAAATCATTACCATATTTAAAGGATTGATATCATCATTTCCAGCTACTGGACATCCAGCTGCAAAGACCTAAAAAAGAGAAGATAGTATATGTTATGAACGTCTGATACAGAAATTTTCACATTCTATTGCAGAAGTTAAGTGTGTTTAGAGTACTTCTAACTGACTGCAGGATCTTTTTGGCAGTACATGCAACAATATGACATGAAAGACCACATTTTCAAAGGAAAAGAAAAAGTCTGAAGAAAAAATGCAATATAGTCATGGCGCATCATACTTTTCAATTCCATGGTACATATTTTCATACGACAATGATGCTTTGCTCCACTATCTTTGTCACACCTGAGCAGCCCTCCTTTTAGACAAAGAAAAGAACTATTAATAACTGCTATAAAAGTGATGAGTTGGGGAGGATGTGGAAGACAGCAAACACCATTTGTCTAGAGGGAGTGACAAAAATTACAACAAAGTTTACTCATAACAGCGAATCTCTGGATCCTATTTGAATGTGAAATCACCTCAGTATAAAGCAGAAATGATAATTGCTATAACATGACACCCAGTGTGTGAATATGAATTCAGCATGTTTCACCAAGTAAGTGTGTACCTGTAACTCCATTCCCCATTACAGCTTGCTCAATTCTACTACATTTACTTTGATATTTTAACCTTGTAATTTAAATATACTGTTATTCACATACATCAATTACAAAGTTAAGAATCTAGTCTTCAAATAAGTCTATGCTGACCTTCATCACTCAAATAATACTTCTGCAGCTTTAAAAATTTTTGTCAGTAAAATGCATAATGCAGCTACGCTATAATCTAAAACTTGGAGAAGGTGCTTTCTCAACATAATCAAATGACTGAGAAAAGTGCACGAAAACTGGTAGGGTGTTGAGCTGACTTAACCAACACACTTCTGGGTTGGTTCTGCAGCAACTAACCTAAGAATGAATATAATTGACAGAAAAAAGGCATATGCAAAACTGAAAGTAAAACTCCAAACAGCACAAGAAAAAATAAAAAATGGAGCACAATATATAAACATGATGACATATTTTCATGAATGGGCATTCCAGCTACATAATTTCTATACCACACCCATCATTTAGTGTTTAAACCATCAACATACAACAAATGATATTCTCCAATTAAACCAAGGGCCCTCTATATCAAATAACCATGTTGGCATCTCCAAATACATAATGAAAAAGATGCTATTTCAGAATTTAGAAATAACTGCATAATGCATAGAGATAAAGAATATATTTGACAGCCAATGGTATACTGTGACCATATGTTACAAGCCTTGATCTCAGTAACTTCTTAACAACCAGATTAGTTCCATTCAAATATGCCTCCTACCACTGAAACTGAAGGTAAAAAATGAATGTCAGCTGTGTAAACTCAGCTTCTTACCACATTCACCAAATCTGCCGCAAAACCATGTGTCAAAACAAAAATATGATTCCACTTGAAACAAGGTGAAAAGAACAGCTTACATGTCATGCAATCACAGAAGCTGGTAAAACAAGAAATCAGGTTATTAACTAACTCTATGCAGTAGAGTCCTTCTTGAGCACCTAATAGTTTTGTAATTTAAAATTATGTTAGTAATATGGCTGTATGTACAAAACAAACCCAAGCCTTATTACAAACACAGTTTTAAATTACAAAACTACGCATAAAGCACTTCAGCATAAGTCTCTGATTCAGTTATTAAAAATGCCAAACTGTCATAATAACAGGAGTAATAGTAGTAGTAGTAATAGTAGTAGTAATAATAATAATAATAATAATAATAATAATAATAATTACTTCTTTTTTGTGCATGGGGCATGCAGGTGGCGCATTTCCATGTAATATACGAGGTCGACCGGATGTAAAACCTGCTTCTGTAGAACCAACAATATGTGCTGCTGTAATTTCAGCAGCAGACACGGTATTCCCCATAATTTACGACGAGGCCAGCCAGCTACTTACAAAAAGGAAAACAGTACTATTATTATATACATAATTGTATTGAATCATCATCACACCTAGACGTGATATTATTTTCATTAACATAATAAGGATTTCTAATTAATTATTTAAATATTCTTTTGTGTTTTTGTTGTGTGTTTCATTTGTGTCCTGTTCACTGTCCGTTGTTATTTTTGTTCTGCTGTTTCTGTAATTGGCCTTCTGGCTGCAGAATTGGCACATTTTTGAATTGAATGGAATTGAATCGAACTGAGTAACATCCAACATTTAACGGGCATAGCGACGATTTTTTCAACTAGAGTTACCCAATATACTACAAGTGCTCTTCGTAATATACTTTGTGTGCCCGTAAACGAAACGAAGTGTTTAACATGTGATATTTACCTCAGCGCACCTAGCACACCATATCCCTACATTCCGCCATAACAATTGTAAGGGACGGCGACCGTCGCTGTCCAGCACAGATCATCTAGTGTACCCTGTTCAGGTTGTGCAAAGACAGCACCGTTTACAGAAATTTCCCTACGGTCACAGTTGCATCATCAACTAGTCGAGACGTTCGTGCCATTTCGCTAATGATCCGTGGGCCACGCCGAACCGTGGTCACAGGTAACACCACAATTAGCATCGTGATTGGGTGTGTGGGTGGCAGAGTATGGGCCCTGAGACGGCCAATCCCATTAGTAAAGTTGATGAGAAGTAGTGACGATTACCATCTTCTCGTATGCGACGCAGTTTAGTCTGGTATAAATTTCCGTGGTTCAGTTTTGAGTGCTTAGACCCTGAAGAATGACGCAATAAGATCGAAACACCTGTTATCGTGTGACAGTTGACACATTCCACAAGATGGTGGGTGATCTGCACCGGCACGTGTCTATCACGTGACTGCCTCATTATTTTGTGGTGAAACGTATTGGGAGGTCATGTGTCATATCAATTTGCACATGTAGGCCTAGGCATAAGCTGCTACCTTTCGGAGACTCTTATTAGTGACGTTTTATAAGGCAAAAGTTGCTGTTTGTTCTGAGATCCGTACAGAACATAAATGCAATGTGGGCACCATGTAGAATTTTTTAATGTCAAACCTGCTCGTATGTAAAGTTACCACTAGGCTTTAAAAGGTTAATGTACTTTGATGTGTTATGGACACTCCCTTCGTATGTATTTAAACCTGCTGTATTTTCAGTGAAGGTGGGATAGTACAGTGAGCAGAGTGATTACAGTACAGCCTAGACAATCCTGGGTTCCAGTCCTGGCAGAAGCAACAGATTATCTCTTCCCCAAAATGTCCAGGCCAGCTCTGAGGGCCACCCAGCCTCCTAGTCAGTGGGTACCAGAGGCTGTTTCGACAGGGGGTAAAGTGGCCAGAGTGTGCATCTGACCATTTACCTCCGTATAGTGCCAAGATTAAGAACACTTGGACCCTCACCTCCACCTCTGTGTATGACTTCATGGCATGTATAACGATAATTTACCTCTTCTTACCACATCTTCAAATGGTTTTACCATGTACCATACTTAGCTACCTGTTTCTTCACTGCTAGACCAGTCTCCTTACTAGCATGTAATAATGCTTCTTTGTTTTTCTGTACAGTATTGATGTTTTTGCCTAAGAGAATAACATCACCAGCATGGATCCAACACTGGTGTGACTCACTCAAATCCAGTCCCTCTTGTTTAATCCTCCTAATGGCATTTTCAAAAGCACAGCCCAAAAATAAACATAAAGTAAAACACTCAAATATTTATTCAATTCACTACATTTCCAATATTGATAAATATCAGCTGAATAAACAAGCTGCATTCAAAAACAAGTTTGACAAAAGAATACTGATGTAACAACTGTACATTTGTAATTTATGATGTATTAAAATAAGTGTTACAAATAGTACACGCAAAAAGATCTCAGCAGTTTGTGATGAAGTTTTTATCCTCTGGATATTTATACACAAACAACACACATCAAGGAACTTGACTGGTTTCATTGGAGAGCTTGGGTTCAGATGTACATGATTTTCTTATTGTCATCATCAGTTCCTACTTCAAAATAAGATGACATATACTAAGAAACTGGAGGCCGCTTTATCATCCTGAAAATCTGTCCAAAGTAAATAACATATACATATATGATAAGCATTGAAATGTGCAAAAATTTCATTATTTTAACATTCTGAAGCTAAAAAAAAAAGTCTGATTTTGAAAATATTACAGTAATAATGTACACATCTTCCAAATCAACAGCTTATATTCTGAACTACAATTATGCTTGCAACATTTGTTTTCATAGGAACTGTAGTTACTAAATTCTTTTACCCTGTCTTTGGTGTTTTCATGATTGATGCATGTGAATTTCAGCACAACGCTTTTTCTTATCCTTGCAAAATGTACAAATTTCAAGTCAATGGAATAGTAATGTGCATAAAAATGAAAATGTTTAATGATGTTCAATAACAGACGATTAACATTCTTTAAAACTTCTGACAATCTAGCTTATGCTATCTAATCCCAAGTTCTTCAACAATTTAATACAATCAAATCAAAAAATTATCAGAAAGAAGAATATTAATGTATATATCACATTCCTTAAATTTCTAGTTCAGTGTATTTGTACTGAAATATATCATGTACAAAATGGTTGGAAATAAATACTTACACTGACTCAGTCTTGGAATGATAGCACAGTATAGAAAAGGGCTGTACTGCTGACACCTACCAGACAAGGCTTTTCTCACCATACCAACTCCATACCACTTCCCTTCCCCCAAATCTGAGACTGATCAGCCCTTCTAAGACTTTTTTTTTTAAATCCCCACTGGCTCAATGTCCAAATGGTGGAAACGTATTATAAACACTGGCGAGTGCCGTAAGGTTACCACTTCCCCTTGAAGATGGAAAAAGTAAAGTCACTGACACATTGGCAATACAGCCCACTCTTACAAGATGCCATCACCCAAAAAACAGGATAAACTTCAGCAGCATTAAACTGCCACAAAAGCCTGAAACCATCTAAACATAACTACATATGTAAATAATATCTGGAATGATAAAAAGCAGAAAAAAATCTGCAGCATATAGTTTGTGTCCAAGCGTCATGTATGTCAACAATTAAGCTCTCTGTTTATAATACTTAGGTTCTGTTATTCATTATGCAATACAATATGTTCGTTGCAACATTACTTCAGCTGGATGTGATCAAAACTTCACACATCTAGCTTGTACTCTTATGCAGATCAAACTTGGCAGATTGAACTACCTGCTTGTTTTGTTGTATAAATGTTGGTAATAAACTTTCATTCACTCTCTTCATAAGCCTTATTAACTCCATCTCTCTTCTAAAAAGAAAAAATCTATTGTAAACACACATTTGTCTTACCAAATGCAAAACTCTTCAAACCTAAAGAAAACATGTTCACCATTACTTAAAATATTACAAATTAGCACAAATTACAAACAGCAAGACAATTTTATCACATACAAACATCCACAGAATATTATAAATTACGTCTAAGTTACAAATTGTGAATAGTATCATTCAGACATAATAAATTAGTTTCCTGTGCATTGATTTCTATAAATAGAATAGATGAGTGTGATTACCATAAATAGGTACTTTCTATGTCATGCATGTAACATCTTGCATACATACACACACAAAACACATTTCTGTAAAGTAAGATCACATGAGATGCTACAAAAAAAAAAGATTCTTCATACTGCATTGTTGTTCTTGCCTGTGTTTGTACCTCAGTTTTAAGGCAGTATTTATATTTGGCAACTCTCATTTCGGTAATCATGCACAAATGTTTCATGTAAGCAAGCACTGTTTACCAATTATAAGTTAAGTGTGTGCAAGATGATGTCATTTCTGTATGGGTTTGAGGAAACAGTACACCTAGGTGGGTGCAGAATTATAGGAATAATCAAGCCCTCTGGGATGACTTCATTTTTTTTAATCTAAATACCCAGACATGTCAAACACTGTTAATCAAATTTCAACCAAACTGTCAGAAGTTCTAAAGTACCAAACATAAATTTTCTCTACATGTGTATATGGAACAAATCGGGCTTAAATCTGTTCTACATAATCTATTCTGTTCTTCAGCCTCACTCCTGTTTTACAAAAAATAACATACTTTCCAATTACAATGACTTCCAGGCCTACAAATCTGGTATTGTTACTGTCACATTTAGATACTATAAATAAGTTTATAATGCAAAAACTACATGAAATAAGAGCCACTTCATTAGGGTGTCAGACAGGTGCAATTTTATTGCTCGCAACTGTAAATATGTTGTATCACCACCACCATCATCATCATCATCACCATATTAATAGACACTTTTCTATGTTCAGTATTTGCCCTCCATGCAAAAACTGTCCTGCTTGATATGCATCTGCTGTATATTTGATGTGTAGAAGCGTTGATATATGTAGGAAACAAACTATTACTCTTAATCAGGATTTACATTAGCAGTTATAGTTTTGAGGAGTGTTGAGTATACTGGCATTCTGAAGGTACCACATGCCATGGAAAAATAAATATATTCAGCATACACAGCATTATCTTATTTGTTTTATGGCATGCAGGGCTTTAGAGATATCACAATCTTTTTTCATAATGTTTGTAGTATCAGAATTGTCTTCATCTGTCTGTAGCAAACTTTGTCCTGTGTTACCAGTACTTGATATGTGGCATATTTTGTACTAATAATTTTTATGGACTATAAGGTTGCAGTCTAGACAGCCAGGTGAAATGGTGTGATCTGTTAGAGGAATGGTGTTAACTCATACACAGATCACTGTCTGTAGCATGTAAAAATTGGTTTATTTTCCACGGTCTAATTCTACTTCACTGACATTTGTAATAGTACTTCAGAATTCTGTAAGGCGCATGTAAACAGCGTGTCATTTGGGCTCCCTCCTAACGGTTTGTTTGAAACTACTTGTTGATTTTTTGGCTGTGAATAGATGCTGTGTTCACTCTTCTCTCTGTTCATGTACATATGTCTGGGGAAATAGCAGTCTACTGTACGGAGAAATAAGAATTTCAGTATGCAAACGTGGCCTCAAGTAGCAAAAACAGTGTGCGGTCAGTGATATTTCATACATGTTAGAAAGTGATGAATTTGCAGAAAAAATTTCAAATTTTGTTGACAGTGAACTGTCACAACACAGATGAAAGGTGTGATACTGGATTGTATGTGTTACACCTTAGTGATTGATAATTATCACAATTTTCCAGCTTTGGCAAAATTTCTGGTCATGTAACACTGACTGTGTGGGGATCATCATCATAAACAGGCAGGAAAAGAAACCCAAAGAAGCAAGCTACAGAAGGACAAGATCACTGCATGGCAAAGTGCTCCTGTTTGCATCATCAAGTGCAGAAACAAAAAGCATGTGCTGCTAATGCCCAGATTGCAATGAAGAGGGAAAAGCACAAACAGAAGCCTGTGTGTGTCGGATTCATGTTAACCTACACATGGTTTGTGCTGATAAGAAATATCAGCTGCTGCAAATATTCTTAGCTGGAGGAAAAAATGAACCAGTGGCCAATTACATTTTTCAGAAGGCTGCTCAATACCACAGTTCTCATTTCTGTGATCACATATAGGAAGAATTTAGGATGAAAAGTTGACCACCTAAATTTCAGAACAGATTTGACTGAAGATTAATTGGTAAAATATTCCATGCAGTGTAATGCACCAGGTGACCTAGGCGATGAAAACACTGTAAAGTGACTGAGAGAACAGCGCATTCACAGAAGAATACCTCCCACAGAAAATAAATGTTAACCAAAGAGCCAGTGTGTGGTCTGCAGCAAGTATGGATTTGAGAAGAGAGACTATATTATTGTCATGACTGTGATGTTTCTCTGTGAATGAGTGGGGATTTTGAGGCCCACCATTCCCATAAAAGAAAATATATGTACGTGTCTATATAAATCACTACTAGGACTTCAACTAGAATGCAGTGTTTACCTACGTAATCATCCTGAGACATCATATACACTGAAAATTATGTAACAGAAAGACAGTAAACAGACACACTCAAAGTGTGCATGTGAAGTTAAAGCAATTTGGCATCATTTTCCTTTCCAATAAACACACTGCTTCTAATCTCACAAATCCATTTGATTCAAAGCAAGAAATCACTTTAAATATTAAGAAATTCTAATGTTCATGTATAATACCCAATTCCAGTATGAAAACATCCCTGTGTACGTAACACAAAGCAACTTCTCCATAGTCAATCACTTTGACGACTCTTTAGTATCTTCAAGAATGCTAGGCAGGTTTATGTTCCCACCAGTTTCATACTAAAAATTATGTACAACTTTTGAATTCTGTAATTCCATGGTATCCAGGATGTACCCTATCAAGCATTTATTTAACAAAAGTAATGAGGTTTACAGTGTCTACATCCATATAATCTTGGGCATGGCAGTGAAACTGGAAAACCAGGTATGGTTACTTAAAACTCTCAGTAGTATTAAGGTGGATATAAACTTTAAGTACTATTCTAAATTGTGTCCTTTATAAATAAACTTATTTAAGTAGATTTATATCAAGCATAAAAAATACTGATAAAAACAAATCATGACACATTCTCATTCTCAGTTAAACTATCAACCCAGTCACCTCACCTGCATTATTACATATGAAATTTCTTGCTCTTATGGTCATTTATAATGACAACAAGACTAGTTATCCAACAGGACAACTAGGAAGACTAGTATGAAAGAGGGACATGCTTCAACGATTTTCATCTCTCAATATGGTACACAGTGGCAACAGAACATAGTTAGAATGCATGACTAGAATGTGTTACAGCTCTATTTTATGGTCATCACCTTCATATATTCAAAAAATAACCCTACTGAATTAATAATTTAGCTATAGTGAGTTTTGACCATTTTCAGATGGTGCTTGTTTTTGGTGATATCTGTAGAGAGACTGAAGGGGCACATGAAGAAGCTCTACCAGTTGAGGGAAGTTTGGTTCTGCAACAGAGAATTCTCCATCACTTCTTCATATATTTTCCGATTTATTTTACAACCAAGTAGGCTGTGTCTGAATCCTTTCATTTTACAGGAAACACTACAAATGTTTTTTCAGTTATGCTGTAATGCTCATATACAAGGTTTTTAAAGTGGTTACTATAGGCACCATTATCAACTGCAAAGTTACATGATATTCCAATATACATACGAAGAAGCCTTCACCCTCTAAATGTGTAAATACTACTGCGTGGTAAAAATTGGACTACAAGGTTTTTAAAATGTTCACGAGTTAGATAATGAATACCTGTCAAAGAACAGGAGGCTTTTAATACTGTTACATTGCACAGCTTGTTCTCTTATTCACTGCTGTAAGCACTCTGAAGCGCTTTATCTTGAAATTTGTGACCTGCTGCTAAGATCATGAGATGAAACTGATGAAATGTCCTAAGCACAGGATCTTCGAATGATGTGGCTTCTGCGAGGTCTGATATGCGAATGCTTACAGCAAATTCATTGTGTTTGTTTAAATAGCATAATTAAAGAAACAGTTATGATTGGTACAAATCTTGCATGCAAATGCAAGTATAACTGCAATTACATGAGGCAGACAGTAATGCAGAATATGGATACAAGCAATTTTAAATAATGCATGATTAAAAACTTACAAATGAAAGGGATGTTTGAACTTCACTACTGCATGGTCAAAAAAGGTTTACAATATTCAGAATATGGAGTTATATGTATGAGGATCCACCTGTAAGTCACAGCAACTATTTTGATCAGGTGCCGGAGGGGGGGGGGGGGGCACCAAAAATGTGGTAATATGAGAAGTGGAGTATATATGCTTAAATGCATGTGGCATGTTCTTAAGTTACCATCAGATCAGGGTATACATACAAGAGTACTCACATATTTCATGTGTGGACGCCTGCTTACATGCATGCATGGGACATTCCATGTCCTTTCACACAGCCATGTCCATGGCCATAACTGAACACAGCATGAAGGAAATGGACTGTCAAGGAGTTACAGCATACAGAGATTTCTGGGTTATAGTGCTCTAAATTTTGATGTACAATGCCCAAGGTGTTAGTGTGTGTTACCCCATTCCACAGGATTGTACTGTGAATGCAGTATTACACATCATTTCTGCACTACCACATATGTTGTGCCCTGAGGGAAAAATGTGCAGAAGTGGTTGAATATGCCATCCTCCTACATAAAAATATGGCAGCCACTGTTAAGAACATTTTCTGGCATTTTGGGGGGGGGGGGGGGGGGGGGGGCCCCCCCCCCCCCCCCCAATACCCCCACCCCAAAGCCCACAAAACCAGTAGTG